>CABFWB010002778.1:0-55386 GCA_902151455.1 Timema bartmani
TGTCAATATCTAGCATATCTTCTTCATTCTCCTCACATGGCCGTACCACCTTAGTCATGACTTCTTCATTCTGTACTGGCTCCTCCTTAACTATTACTCCCACCCTCCCATTTCTCATCCTATCCATTCTTGAGGCTCCTTCACTCCTACCTAAAGCATATTTCCCCTGCATATGTTAATATTGGTATTATTTGATTGTAACCATCTCTAATTTGGTGTCATCCGTCAAGTAACTTCATTAAAGCTACTATAAAATCTTGGCAGTATGACATTTATTAATAAACGCACCCAATATAGAAGAAAATATTATTTTTTAGGAACAAGAAGGAATCATCATCGGTGTACAAACGCTTGTCTGCTCACATTACACTTGACCTCCCCGACCTGCCAGAACTATCTGATGCCCTGAGAGAAACAGCCAATAGGGTAGAGTCGATGATGGCCCATGCCCGACACTCGGCTGGTGCGGAACTGCAGCGTTCCAACACCGTCCAGCATTAGCGAGCCTTGCCAACACGATACTTTGATTGCAAATTAAAAAAAAATTATATTATGGTATTTCATAGCTATAATAAGCATGTTTTGCTAAAAAAGAAAATAATTCTTAGGAGGTGATAAGGTTTAAATATATTTGTTATCAAACAGGATTTTTCCACAATTTCTAAATTTATCAACATTTCCTGGTTTTCAAGAACAAAAAAAATCCTCTATAGTCTTTGTTTAGATGCCAAAATTAGTTATATTTTTCTCAAATATACACACAAACATAAACTATTTTTGTTTTGTATTTATAAATTGTGTTAGTAGTTTTGACTCGTTGATTGAGTTTTGTTTCTCTATATTTGGCAGGTCACATTGAATGTTTCACACTGCCTGCTAAAAAAAATATGTGGGAGAAAAACTGCATTTTTTTTCTTTTTTGAGAGAATATTATATTTATCCAAGTTTGTATGAGTTGTGAGCAAAGTCTTACAAGTGTAAGAAGTTTACTTTCAATAAATGCTATATAATGTTGTTTAGTTTATTACATTTCATTTATAAAACAAACAATTCCATCACAATTGAGTGGATTATGTTTTTGAGGACTCAAATCAAAGAAATATAGTTTTAATTACAATAATATGTTTAGTTAATACATAATCTTAAATTGCATAATTAATTGCACTAATTGTGTAAGAATAATGATTTAGAATTTATAATAAATGTATTCACATTTGTATGCAGGGACACAAGAAAATAATCCAGGAAAAACCACTGTTAGTACACCCAGAGAGAATTCAAGCCCTGACTTTTCCATCAACAGAAAACCAGAGGGAGATTGACATTTAGTCTGCATACCCACCGCTGGGAGGCACATATAACTTCTTCTATTAAACATGGCAGGAAAGTGGGATAGAAATGAATAAAAAATATTAGTTTTTACAGTGAAATAACCCACATTGTTGAGTACATAGTCTAAAACCCCATGTTACACTAGGCGAATTTACTGGCCGATACTGGTATTGTTACACATTGCTACTATTTTCTGCTTTTGGTTGCAGCGAGTAGGCCAATTTGGTTTATGCATACCTTTGAATATGTCGTCTATCAGTCCTTGTTGACAAATTTTATGATAGATAATATACCTCTTTTATATCCTTTTTTTCTTTCTTCACACATTTTGAAACCCACCCCCTTCAGTTAACCATACAACTTGGTGAACTGGGCGTTTCTTCGGATATAGTTTTCATTTGCTTTGTCTCATAATTTTTTATATTTCCAATAATGATAAAAAAAAAAATTATATCATCACCTAATCACTTCAAAACTTTTGATTTCTCAGACAGGATGAAAAACAAACACACCACAACATGCACAGAAATTATCTAAAACAGCTCAGTAGTGGTTACTGCAGTGATGAGGATGTGACTTGGGTATCACACAAGGCTACTCCCACGCTATGAGTTAAAATGAGTCGGCTTCTTTATATTATTACATGTTTGGGCAGTCATCTAAAATGGTTCTCTTCTTCTAATGGCTACTACCTTAACCTTAACAGTTAGTCGACATCTAAAACGTTCTGCTTCTGGGCATGCTTTACTATCCGGTCACACGTCTGGATATAATTATTAATAATGGGCGAGTTTTTTTGAAGTAAATGATTGTTTCTCATAAATATGCCACTTATTATTCTTGAATTGTTACCAACACTTTTTTATACATTTCATATCTCAATAGGAACTATTTGTAATTATATTGTAACTCATAAGAAGCTTTGTGATAATATTGTTTTATTCTGTGTTTAAAAGTTTTTATATTTTGTAAGCAATTTAAATACATCTAAGACTTATTTTTGACTATGACGATGCACGCTAATTACTATAATTATTAATCTTTACATGCACCAGGAAACAATACATACTGCTATACTGTTTGACAAATCTGGCGTAAATGTACAAGCCAAGATGAGAAAAGGCATTCGTTGTTCATTATTCCCCGTTTTTACATTTGTAGACTCCCAAAACAAACTACAATAATTCTTTTCATCACCCAATCAGTAATTACTGAGGCGTGAAAATAACAAAGGTGTGGAGCCTACACTTGCTACCCAAACATGTGCCCAACACGAAAGTAAATATATGAATTCTGAACTTACTTTAAAAAGATTAATATCAAATAATGAAAGATATGGGAGAATCTATAACATTTCATAGTACTGGTGACTAGGTCATGTGACCATGGAGTAGCGCCCTACTGGTAAGTAGAATTACTAAACATGTTCAATTCAAGTAGCCACGATTATTTTCAGTTACTAGTTGAACATGCGAGTGTCACCTACGCTGTCACACTAAGATACTTGAAGGCTACTAGTAGTGGCGAGTAAAGTCTCCTAGTGAAACACAAGCTTTAATATTAAGTTAACTTCTGGTTTGCCAGTGACGAAGTCAGTTGGATGTACCAAGGATTTTTTTTTTTATAAATGGTCTCTCATTCTAGTAAACTCAAGTACATTTCCTCTAAATTTTATTTTACTTTCATCGTATCTCTCTACTCCTTTGAGTTTTTTTTATACATTTGTATATAGCCTGAACAGGTACCATGAAGTTTGAGAGGGGTGGGGGAATACAGTAAACATAATAACACAAATTACACTATTGCTTATAGATCATTAATTGTACTTAAATAAAATGGGCAGTATGAATTTCATAAACTTTTTTAGAGAATATTTTTGAAAGATTTTTAAAAAAAAGCTTGAAAGATGTCAAATTAATTCTTTGGAAAAATCCTCTTTTTCATTTTTGAAGAATTGAAACTATTAAAGACAGTAAAGGAACATAAGGAAAATATTTTTTCCTTAAAGAGTTATACACTATTTTAAGTATAATAGTAAAGAAACTTGTGTTTTTTTAGTTGTAAGTCGAGAATAAAACACAAAAGTTTGAGAATTAGAGTCGCCGGCTACTATTTGGTCAAATACAGTAATTTCACTTACCCAGAGGTTTGAAATATTTATTATAGCCAAGTATTTAAAATTTAAATATAAAATAAATGTTTTATTACAATAATTCTTTTACTTCCAGTTTACCTAATAAATTAAGAGAGAAAAATATACATATTTTCAATTTCCATAACATCTAAGAATAAAATGTACAAGATGAATTTTAGAAATTCACTGGGGTGTGTAAGTATTTGAAATTCAATTTCAAGAGTTTAATTATTTATTCAAATTTGCTGATTTTTACAAAATTCGTAAATTTCGAGTTTAATTAATTTGATTCGATTTTAAGATATTTTACAGCCCTCGACATTTCCTTGTGTCTGATTAAAAAAACTATAACTAAACTTGCTAAAGTTATTAAGGTCAGTAACATACAAATTTATGTGATAACCTTTTTTCCAAAAAAGGAAATATTTCTAGTACAAATATAGTTCTATATTTCTCAAGCATAATTTCTACTTACACACCCCCTAAATCTAACATTCAAATGACACATTAACAAATTAATCATTTATTAAACAAGGCTTCATTCAGATAATGCAATTAACAACAGAACTTTCAAATGTTGAATGGGTTTGGATGATACAACTTAATATCTGTCATGTTACAAATTCAGAACTGAGAATTAAATTGTCGCCTTCAACTATGTAACCAATTTGCAGTTGTAACTTGTAACAACTATTTATGCCATAGACGAAAATGTTTATGTTAATACACATTGTTATAGTAAAAAGTTCACTTTGAAAAAAAACTAGTACAAGTGATTCATTAGAAATAAATATGTTGGAGGACATTACAAAATTGAGGTGTGCAAAGCTTCAAAAACTTCAACTTGGTTTTTAATTTATATCACCTTCAACTTCGCTAAGCGAAATATAAAGCTTTGTCAATAAAAATATATAGTTAAAATACGGGTCTTTGTTAACTTTTATTTTGTTCTTTACATGACACTTTTTTTATAATAATTCATCTATTTTTTGGTGAAATTAGTATATTTTTGCAATAAAATACTTTTATATAATATTTAGTTTAAGTTGTATGAATATGCACAGGTTTTTTTTTCGAACATAAAATTACATAAATTAAGGCCCCGCTCTTACTGCAGGTTAGGTTTCAGAGCCCCGCTGCAGAGGGGAACATAGCCTTTTTTTAACTTTAAAATGCATATACAATCATAATAACATGTTTACATTATCATATATAAAGCACACAATAGATCATTCAGTTGGATGAAAACAATCGAATGAAAACTACCAAATGATCATTTACTATTGTAAACAGACTGAACTACCAACATAAAATGATGGCCGAAGCCATTCACTGTGAGTGTCATGACGAAAAACGCAGGAAGAGCAAAACAAGCACCGAACATTATGAACATGACGTATATAATTAAAAACTGCTGTAATAGCAGAATGCTGTAAAGTGGGGCCCTACTGTATATTAGACTTCGCACACCCCTGTTACAAAAAAACAACAATTAATACACATTGTGTTAACTAATGAAGTATTTAATTTAAAGAGTATGATGAGAAGTTGAATATTAAAGAAATGTACCAACACTCAACAGAATACAAAATGGGATTATTATTTTTTGGGTGGGGGGTGGGTATCATTGGTGTAATAAGTTCAGAAATAAACCCACACTTCCCAAGTATGCTAGTGGACATTTAACTCTGCCATTGCTGCATTAATAGCAAGGGCCTTGTGGTGTGGACAAGATCATCACTGTGTTATGCCTTATAACTTTGCTGAACCGCCATTAAGACACACATTTATCGTATTTTAAATATTGGTCTAAAAAGTTCTTAGTCACCATGTGGTGTAAAAGCAGGTGAAGTATAAGTGATTCAGTGTACACTACAGTTGCTGCCCCAATTGCTAACATTTTAATTGTGTCAAGAGTATAAAAAACATAAAAGTTGTCATGGGTGGTATATTTAGAGGCCATTCTTTCTAAACACACATATATATAACAGCTTCAGATGTTGACCATCCACACCATCTTTTACATCCATTACTGTTTCCAGCCTGTTGTCTGGGTAATTTGTTTTATTAAGTCATATATTTTCCACCACCAGCTTGCTAGGCCTGTCGTAATTTCATATGCCTTATAATTTAACTCAACACTAGGGCAAGCACAAAATTCAGTCCCCGGCCATTAATATATCAATGTGAAAGGGTAAACCAACATTTCACAACTTATACAATTTTTGGTAATGGTGTGCGAAGCTTTGAAACGTTGAAGTCGAAGTCAAAAGTCAAATCACCTTCGGCTTCGATATCTACAATAACCTTCGCATATACGAAAAATTTTGAAGGAAAGATAAACCTTCAATAAACTATCAAATGATTTAATTTTATCTTACTAAATATTACATATTTCAATATTTGATAATTTTAAAACCGTTACTAAACTGAATTTTAACACCTGCTAGTAATTTAACTAGATCAAAAGTGGGGAAGTGAATGTTAATATATTATATTCACTCGCCAACATAGTTTTGTAAAAAATAAAGATACCTATAAATAAATAACACCATGGTCACTGGTATGAAGCAGAGAAAGCGCTTTAGTTGTGCTATCATCCCAGCTCGCATCTAATGTTTAGTCCTTAATATTCTATCTCTTTGAAAATATCTGAGAAATTTACAAGTTCATTTTAACACAGAAGTTTTTCATAGCTTCTTGTTTTCTTTAATATCCAAAATGGCTAATACGGAAAGTGGGAAACGAAAACAAAATTTAATTCATAATTATTATCAGAGAAATGCAGATAAAAGAAATGCATAAGTAAAGTTTGCAAAATAATCGTTGATCTAAAAATTAAAAGTAGCCTTAAGCTTTGCATTTAAAAAGTGGCCTTCGCACACCCCTATTTTTTGGTCATGCAGGGAATCGAACCCGGGACCCTTAACTCAATAGGGAGACACGCTACCGACTGAGCTAAGATCTACACCATTTATATAATAAAAACCATGTGGTATCTTTCCAGTTTGGCTCAAACTTCCCAATAATATAGAGAGCTGAAACTTTGTATGTTCCAAATTCAAAATTGCCCTATACTTAATCCATACATTGCCAGCTAGCTCATTCTTGCTTCTTTTGGAAATAATATTTTAAATTAGTCAATCTAGACATGTGAAAGTGATAGGGCTAGATTTTAGTAACTCTAACGGCATTTTATCTACATAGTAAAAAGTACTATCACAAAATATGGACATCAGATCTACATTGCATATGTTGAAATGAGCGCTTGCAACATGATTTGTCAAAGAATGTTAATGTGTTATAATATAGTTCAACAGTGCTAGCTTTGCAGAAATTGAAGGGCTGAAACAATTCACAAAGTGTCAAATGATTTTTTATTTTGCTGCACCTGTTTTTATATATTAACATATTATAATTGTTCCCATTCTATTTTGGCCATTTACTCTTCCCAACCTTTTGTGGTCATAATATAGTGCCCAATATATGGTCTACCCTATTGTGTGTGAATATTTATTTTATTTCAAGGGTAAGAGCTAGAATTTATTGTAATTGTTTACATCCTATTATAATAATAAACTGCTACACATCAGGTTAGCATGGGTTTTTTTTTTGGCAAAATATTGTATAAAAATGATTTTTATGATATTGAAGAAAAGGTCAGTAATGCATGACATGGACAGATCTTTTAAATTAAATTATGGTTAAATAAAACTCTTAAGTAACAAGCTATTAGCATATTTATTTCTAACTTTCATGACCTGTTCACATTTACTCAAACCTGTAAACATTTACACATCTAAAGTAATCTGTTTAGTAGCTATATTAAAAATACTGTCCACTTTTATAGTGATTCTTCAAAGATTAATATTTACTAACACCATCTTGATTATATTTTATTTCAAATGTGTAAAACTGTATATTATTGGTGTGAAAACCAAATTAATTTATATATAAATGATATGATTTGGATTCCACGTTGTTAAATTATTTGTATGAAAGTGCTTTCAGGTTGTTTGCCCTGCACTTGCAATATCAGTAACACATCTGGTATAGAACAGCTGAGATCTGGGTGGATTCGAATAATAACCTAATTTCCTACAATTCCATCAAACTATTTCAAAATTGCTTTACTATTGACTAGTCTCTTCAAAATTCCATATTTACCTGAATACAAGATACACCCAAATTTTACTTTTATTTCAGGCATTTAACGTGCACTTTTTGAACAGACTATATCAGCACATGACTTTTAAACAAAACCAAGTTAAATCTATAACAGACAAAATCAGGCGATCCCCCTCCCCCATCAATTCACCAATGATACATTTTCATCCATGTCAAGAATCAAACCTGAGACCTTTAGCTTAGGAGACCGACATGCTACCAACTAAGCTAAAGTATTGAATTGATATATCCATCTAAAGTATTTAATCTTATGTTTTAGGGGGTGGCAGAATCTTTTTTAGTTTTAATCTATCATTGTATTATTACTAAACATGGAAAGAATAATAATATAAAAAATACAAACATAATGTCTTTTACACTAAAAAGATAAACATAATTTTACATTTTAACCCTCTTTCTGCCAGTGAAAAGGTATTCATTACCGCCTAATATCTCTATCCCTACGTTATCATAATTTTTTTAAATATTAGAAGAAGGGGGTTAAAAGAACTGGGTACAAACTAATAGAACATACAAATTTACTTATATAATATATGTTCATTTTGTTATACATGAAAATAAGTACAGAAAAGGAAAAAATAAAAGGAATGAAAACAGTATGTCTTTCACAATGGACATAGAATCACAGTTCACACTTTACATTGTTTCCATTTTGTAGAAAATCGATCATTACAACTCAAGTCTTTAAGATCAGGTTTAATTCAATCGGTACTCATCAGAAGAGAGTGTGAAGTGAAATAAGCATTGCAACTTCTTTAATGAGGAAACCAAAACACACAAAAGGGAGAAACAAAAAATGAGTTATGAAAAAGAGGAGACACATAAAAACGATTAAGATAATGGTCAAAGACAGAAAATAGACGAATAGGATGAGAATATCTAGTCATTTAAAGAAAACTTTTTTTCCCCACTTTTTGAGGTACCTACATTTTGTTAAATAATGTTAAGAAACATTATATACAACATTTAAAAAAAAAGTATACATATGAAACCTAATCACATCTGTCTTTCCACAAATAATACCGATCCTGACCTAATTATTACCAACTTCCAAACCTTGAGATCACTCAGAACTTGTGACAAAATGTGTGTTATTCTGTTTTAGTAATTTTCATAACAATTCTTAAACTAAGCCATTTTTTTAAACTTAGTGTCTTAGGTCAAGTTTTAATCAATAAACTAAGATTAGGTTTTTTTCCTTGGATTCTTACATTCAGGTAAAGATGTTACTTAATTTCAGATTACGTTCATATATACTAATAATTATATCCCATTTCTACAAATATACATCAACTACAATACATATTTGAAATAAAACAACTTTATATTATTCAATATATTACATTACTTTGGTTTCATACTATCAATAATAAAAAAATGCAATGTATTCATGTGAGAAATTAATATATAAATGTATATATATTTTGGTATTGCATCTTAATCTTTTTACCACAAACATGCTAGGTTGGATTTTTCAAACTTTGGCCTAACTGGTAATCATATATTTTTAAGCTTCAATCTATTACACAAAATAACTTACTATATATAGTTTAACGGAACTTTTGATAGAAAAAAGTATTTAACCATCAAATATTATTACTTCTGCATTAGAAACGATTACAACCATGTGGAAAAATAAAGCATAAATACTAAACAGGAAAGATATGAAATTATTTCAAAAGACACAAGCCACATTTTGTTTGAGTGTTTAGTAGAGGTGTGCAAAGATTCAAAAAATCTCAAGTCAAATTGAATCTTGGTGAACTTTGTATTCGATACGAACCCATATTTGGCTTCGGCGGCCATTCAAAGTTTTGTCTGCTATTCGAAGTCTAGTGATTATATTACACTTGTATTTTATATCAAATAAGAGTGAATCTAAATTAGGTAGTACATTAAGAAATAATATATATTTTTATCGTTTTGAGTTTGAGAACAAGTTTGCTTTATTTTCTTGGTGGAACTTGGAAAATTTCATTAATACTTTTGAATTTCAAGATGACTGATTGGTACCAACTGAAGATGATGAATTTAATCCTCAAGTTTAGTTTAAATTGATAATGATATATATATTTTTTTCAGTGTATTTAAACTTTTGAAGTATTTCTTGAATATCGAAAATATTTTTTTAGTATTTTTAAATTCAACATGCAGCCATTTTTATTAATTACTACATGAATCAGTTTGTTCAATTCAAACACCCACTAATGCGTAGGCTAGCGGCAGAGTTGAAAGATAGTTGAATGCATATGCAAGGAAGGTGACATTCCTTAAATTATTATAAGAAAAATTATGCAAATAGTGAGTACTTCTAAATGAAAATTGTTGTTAATTTAGATAAAATCTTATATATTTAACTAGAAAAATAATTAAATAAAATCTACAAAAACTTGGTTATTTTATACATATAGGCCTACATAAGGAATTAATTTATGAGTAAAGTTATCATCATGGTTGTCCTATTTTCGAGATTTGCTATAAGTGCATGCGCTTTCAAAATCAGAATCATATTTTTTAGTAATTCAAATGGTAAGATTTAAATGAATTGATAAAATAAAAAAGCCACTCTGTTGATTTGTAAAATAGGAATACTGAAATTTATTAAATATTATGTATTTAAATGGATTTAAAAAATCAAGTTTCTTTTTTGATATATAAAACAGAAAAACTAAAATTTTGTAACACTAGACCTCTCAAACTTATAAACGCACCCACCAAATTAACTTTAACTTGTATTTTCCTTGAACGTTGTTCATGTTTTTGAACGTCATTAACTCTTGTGTTTTGTTAATTCTATCTTGTGTGTGAAAGGTTAGTGAAACATCATGCAGAGCAAATTTAATTATGTTAAAGCAAATGCATGTTTTTTTTTACTACTCACGCAGGCTGTACGTATAAAAAAGTGTTTTAATATAAAGTTAATGTAAAATTTAGTTTAATGTTAGATAAATATATCAACATAACATTTTTAGTCAAAATTAAATAGAAAAATATTCGAATTTCGAACCAAAAAATGGACTTTGCACACCCCTAATGTTTAAACAAATTAATTTTGGTTAGTTTTCCCCAGGGTCGTTATATTATGAGACATTCAATATCTACCTTGAAGCAGAGTGAATGATTAATGATTAGAGACATGCAAAATTCATATTTGTGATAATGTAAATTTTTATGCAAATTTCACGTTTTTCAGGGGAATAACATGAGTTTAAGTTTTTTTCTTGATAAAAACACAATTTAGTTGTAATTTGACAAATACCATGTCATGAAATATAATTTCTAGCATGGTAACACTGGCAATAGCGCTATGCCAGGGCTTCCGTTTGTACAGATAGTATCCGTTTTTGCTAATTTTAAAGGTATAAAACTGAGCACAGGATTTGAGCATTTTCATGGATATTTGGGCTTTTTTTAGGTGAACATTAAAAATCATGATTTCTACTTCTGAACATTACGATGCTTAAATTTTGATTGTTCGTTTCTTTGTTTTCAGCCTTTAAAATATTTCACTTAGGTCTGAGGAGATTAATACAGGTGGTCAGGTCATGTTTGGCAAACTTATACCTTATTTATTTTTATTCCCTTCTCCTTATTTGAATGTAGTTCTTCTATGACGACATGTTTCGGTTTTATTATTGTTTGGTCTAAGCATAAATTCTTAATCAATTATTTCGATATTGCTATTTGTAAAACTCAAAAGTAATGATATTGAGTTTGACATTACTAAGCATGAAATATTTTGTGTTTATTTATATTTGATTTCTTCAAATATGTTAATAAGTAGTTAAATACACAATATGAACAAAAAAGATAGACAATTTTAGTTAGTTTTTTTTAATGAATACTAATTCAAATCACATTTGCATAAATGATAATATTGCTTTCAGTATAAAATATCACTTTTTAAGAAAAATAACACCACTTTTCCTGTAAAAATAACCTCACCTTTTGCATGTCTCTATTAATGATTATTGGCAACAACCTTGCCATGAAATGTTAGTAAATAAATTAAAAAATATATATTTAAAATGGTTTAGATTGTGACGAATAGCCAGTACACTTATTAAAATGATACTGGAGAGAAAGTGATTGAAAGACTTAAAAAAATAATTTAAAGACAAGCTTTATTTTAATTTTTCATTTATCTAAAGAAGCTGTTTGTGGATGTGAAAGCTTGTCTTTAATTGTGTGTTGACTTAACAATTTATACCTCAGTATCATTCAAATCATGATTTAGACTAATGCCCTATTCCAAATAACATTTGTATATAAAATTAACTAGGGATGGTTTTATTGCTAAGAATTCACAAACTGTCATGCTAATACAATTTAAGAGAATATACTAAATAACCTTGAAAATTAACTCTTTTATATAAAATAAGGAAACAAAATACAAGTTACTATCAAAAATAAAAGGTAATATAAACAATCTGACATTAAAATTAAATCACACAAGAATAAAGGAACTAAACAAATCACAGTAAACGGGTATGTGGCGTTGAAAATAGTGAAGTTATGTAATGCCTAGACATATACCAATACCACTTTTTAATCATAAGTATTTCAAGATCGATACCACAATTTGTGTTCTAACACTAACATTGATTTTAGATTATAATCAATCTACTAATTAATCAATTCTACTAATTAATACCCACTTTTTTTCTTCTAAAAACAATGTCTGGATGACCAAAACCTGTCTGTAGTGTTTTACTACACAGTTTGTTAAAATGTTCAACAAATTTTTGTTTTTTACTAATTTTTATATATGTATTTGGGAGAAGGTACAGGAAAGGTGGAGAAAACACACAAAAGTGAACAAACACAATATGGGTTTTACAATGAAAAGAACACAATTTACACTTTATGTGCTGCCATTGTACAAAGAGGTAGTGGCTGCCTCTCTGAGAAAATCGATCGTTACAGCCCAATCCCCCGACCTAGGTCTCATTATATCAAAACTCATCAGGAGGGGAGTGTGAAACATGCAATACAACTTCCTAAAAGAGGAAACCAAAAAGCACAAAAGGGAGAAGAAGGAAATCATTAAATAATAATAGGACACTTAGATAAGCTATATTGTGTTTGTTCCCTTTTATGTTTTCTATCCACCTTTCCTGTATCTTCTTCCAAATACATATACAAAATACCTCCAAAGGTGAAAAAAGGTTTTCCTTAAAGAGTAGGGGTGGTAGGCCAGGATCTTGAACCTTCAGTAAAATGTCGGGAATTTATCCATTCCCGAGAGTCGAGGCAGCCGAGAAAGACCCTTTCTCTGCAAAGGTTCGGGGCAGGAAATAAAGCCCACTTATTTTTCTAGCAGGTACTAATGGCTCAATCTCTATTGGAGACAGACATCATCTTTGTTTTGTAGCAAACTTGGAGGGGGAAGAGGGGTATTTTACTGCCTGTGGTGAGACAAACAAGTTGAGAAGCTTGTGAGTAAATTTGCTCTGTCTATCAACAGTTATTTATTTGTTTGGTTCAGCAAATAAGAGCTTGAAAGATTTAGAGAAGGATGTGTATATATATTATACTCTACCATCTTTTGGGGCATAGAAATGAGGGGGGAGGAAGTAACTTGCCAAGGTCAACTATTTATGAGCATCAGCCTGCCTGTTGTTAGCAACCAAACAAAGAGTAGAGATTAGAGGGTTGTTAATTCTGGTGAGCATTGAAGGGGCCTTAAACAGAGAGAAGTTTCAAACATAGAGATTATTTAAAGGGTAAAAAACCTAGGTAACATTTAAGGTGTTTCATAACTAAATAATATTTAAGGGGTTTCAAACCTTTATAACCTTTAAGAGGTGTTAAAATAGAGGACATTTAAGAATGGTATAATCTATATTTATATTTTTTTGCACTCTTCCAATAGGTAGTTGAATATAAAATACCATTTTCAAAAGAGACTAACTAATAAAAATAATGTATTAAAATTAATTATTTGATTCGTATTATTCAATATATGTTCAAAATTATGCTATTTGTTTCAATAAAAAATGCAATTCTCATATCCCTATGTATATTAATAAGTTTTTATGATATTTTTTTGTATTACTATATTTTATAATGTCAAAGATTTTATAAGAATTACCATAATTATTTAGTTTAAAAACAATATATATTTAATCTGGAATTATTTTAAAGCATAATTTTTACAATTTCCAGTTTCCGTCCCGATCCCGATATTTTGACTCATTTCCTGTCCCGTTCCCATCCCGATATAAAAATTTAATTCCCATCCCTATTAAAGAGAAACAATCTTTTTTTTATGTATAATGGCTGAAAACAAATTTTAACTCGTACTTATTTATATCTTGGATATGACATTTACTCAAAATGTGAATATCCCTTAGGACTTGAACATCATCCCTAACACCAATACTGTCTGATAATTTTCTGGTTTTGGTATTGGTACACTTCTAGTAACCACTACACATACCTAAAAAGATCAAGAACTCCTGAATACAGAAACACGTTACAAATCACATCCTGATTCCAACCTACCTACTTTTCCAAGAGTTTAACACCAGAATTCTCAGATAACTTCTAGTATGTGACCATCTTATAGTGGATTAAGAAAACAGTATTGAAGAAGTTCAACTAATCCTACTGTTAGTGTTAATGTATTGCACTTCATAAACTACTTCATGTGTAAATAAACAAGCAACACTTGGCAATATTAGAGAAAAGTGTTTGATCAGTTTTTTTTATTTACAAACCCTGCACGGTTTCTTGACACACAATATGGGCCAGCCATTTTAAGGGTATAAAAATGTTGAATATTGAACACCCTCCTAATAGCAAACACCTTTAGCTACTCTATCCTACAGTCAGTCACATCTGCATAATCAAAACACCTAGACACTTTTACCATTCCGAATAGACATTTGCCATATGAATTGCTGAATGTTGTCACGTCGGCATGCGTTTCAAATTCCAAGGCACATTATATTTTAAGACAATTAAAGTAGCTTATCAAAGTTAATTATGTCATCTAGAAACCAAAGGAATTTCCTATTAACAATTTAAGGAAGTCTAACTCGGTGCTTATCGGTATCGAAAGAAACAGTCTTAGTAACACCATTTTTAATACCTCGATTATTAGCTCTCAAATTTCAGTAAATGAAAGATCCGGCATCCAAACGAAAAAGCAATATTCAGAACTGGGTAATTTTTCATTTTAACCATTATTAGTTCTTTTGCCATTTCACTTTAGTACCAGCAAGTTGTAAATGTACTCAACATGAACTTTGTGTTAAAATAATCTTGCGCAGATCAAACATGGCCGTTTTATTTTTAACTTTTTTTACTATTTATTTACACTTTTTAAATGTTTTTTCCATCAACACTACAGTAAAGTTTAAAGTTAAAAAACATAATTAATGTGAGATTGGGAAGCACAACAAAGAATTGAAATTGCAAATTTGAGGAATCAAAATTATTGAGAGTTGTTGAGTTAAAACTTAAGAATTGAAATCGAGTAATACAGGAATCGTGACATATCTAATTAACAAAAAAGGTAATCCTTCAGTACTTTTTATATCAATGTTGCTGAACAAATCAAATAAAAATGTCTGTGTGTGTTTGCTACTAAAGTGTTCAATATTAACAACACTCATATTATAAATAAACCAGCCTGGCCCATTTATATTTAGTTACTTTTTATATCACAGTTTTTGACGGTGAAGTGAACCACTAAAGCCTACTGATGTACATAGGGTGGAGCCCCATAAGGTTGCTGGTAGCCTTGCCCCACCTCCACAGACTGAGCGCTATCGATGCTGTAACCAGTGATACTGTCGGGACTCTGGAGTGAAGCGGCGTACAGAGGATTGATCGGGGTTGTACCGTTATCAAACTGAGTGCTGTCATATACACTGTTATTCTGGAAACAGCAAGGTAAGTGAAAACATTAAGGCCTCACACCACTGATAACACCTAACTTTGAGAAGTAACACAGCTCAAACCTGGTATCGCATAGAGGTGTAGTTTTATGTATTCTACTTAAGAAAACAGTGGAATGGAGACAATTAATGAAACCATCAACATCATAATCTGCTTCCAGCCTGTGGCTGGGTCAGTTTAGTAAAATGTCTCATCTTCCTTTATACTTCCATTCTTCCTCCTTTAAAATGGCTCTTAATATTGCCTTTAAATAATATTCCTATATGTATTCTCAAATAGCATTAAAGTAGACCTTTCCAACAAAATATGACACAGTTTATCTAGGCTTATTATAAGCTTTATTCTGAAAATTTAAAAATGACACCTGGACACGGGAATCGAACCCGGGAATTTTGGCTTAGTACGCCAATGCTCTAACCATTTAGCTATCCAGGAATCGTCCCGTGCCCAGGGTCATTCTTCACTCATATTTTATGGCAGGCACGGGATGATTCCTGAATAGCTCCACGGTTAGAGCATTGGCGTACAAAGCCAAAGGTCCCGGGTTCGATTCCCGTGTCCAGGTGTCATTTTTAAATTTTCAGAATATTATATCTTGATGCGAGTAAATCCTCATTAAAACAAAAATAATAGCTTTGGATATTTGATTCTTATTATATGCTTTAGTTTCAACAGGAAGATAATAATAATAATAATAATAAAACCTGTCTGCACAAACCTGGTAAATGTAGTCGGAGTCAGTCTTGAGAGAAGAGAAGGATTGTTGATGGGGAAGTGATACAGTGTCATCTTCCATGGTGTCGTCAACTTGCGCCTTGTATGAGAACATGATGCTTGGCTGTGATACACTAAAAAAAACACAAGACAATATATAGCCAATCTGATGGATAGTGGAGACAACACATGTAAACCTTTGCTCACACTATGGTCTGGTATATATCACATATTAGTGACTCGTGATCACAGATCAAATTTTGAATTCAATCAAAGGTTCAATTTTCATGCATCTTTTAAAATGTCAACCCAAAACCACTATCATGGCACACGAATAAAATAATAAGATAGCAATACTTATCCACATTTGAGGCATACTTTAATTTAGTTACTATAGTGCAATGTATCCTTTTTTTATATAACCATATCTTACTACCTGTTCAGGTTATACATACAATAATTACTCTAATGGAGTAGGAAAAGAAAAATGGTACCAAATGGTTATTTTAAATTAAACATTGACAGGAGGATAGAAAGGCAAGGTCTACACACCTGAAAACTCTAGGCCTAGAAGTTCACAATTAAAAACACAACAAAAAAACAATTATGAAATGTTCAATGCACATCAGTCTCCTTCAGCAAAAATAGTAAAATACCTCATGGATTATGGCAGCATGGCTTGCGGTTGAACATGGTCATTTAGATACTGTTGTCGCCCGTTTCTTCATTTTTTTTTACCACTTGGATTTTAATTCAGGCAACTAGAGAATACTTTACATCCATTATTGTTTCTAGCCTGTGGCCCAGGTCAGTTTTTTATTCAAGCCATATATTTTCCACTACCGGCTGGCTTGACCCGTCATAGCTTAATATGCCTTATAATCTTACTTAAGACTAGGACAGGCAAAAATCCAGTCCTCTGCCGTTGATTTATAAATGTGAAAGGGTAAATCCATATTTTCATTAATGATAAAACTGTGGCCATGCTGGGAATCTAACCCAGGACCCTTAGCTCAGTAGGCAGACACGCTACCGACCAAGCTAAGGTTTCGGACTTAGGCAACTACAGAATCCAAGGAAAAAAATCAATAAACAGGCAACAACAGTATCTAAGTGACCATGATCTCCCTCTAGCTATGCTGCCATAGTCCAGTCTGTGTTTTACTCTTTTCTACTGAAGAAGGGAATTGATGTTCCCAGAAAATTACATAATTATGTGTTTTGTTGTGTTTTTAATTGTGAGCTTTGAGGCATACAGTTTTTTGGTGAGTGTGTAGGCCTTACACTTCCATCCACCTTTCAATTTTTAATATCTAATGGGGTCAGTAATGAGGAAAGAAACATTTTAGAGCTACTCTAGTCACATTTGTATAGTAGGAGAGTGAAAAGCCATTTAGGGAAAACCACCCTTAGTAGACCCGACTGGGATTCAAACTCCAATAACCCGGTCATCAGCCGACTAGTCTAACATGAGAGTGACACCTTAGAACATTCAGCCACTGAGTCATGTGTAATGTATCAAACTATACTATTGATCTAAAGTGTTTCAGGAAAGTATATATATTTTTGTCCAAAACGCTTTATCAAGTAACAAGTTTCCTTACCCAAAGAATTCACTGAGGAAGGTGTGGTATACCAGTGGTGTAAGTAATGTGAAGTAAATGCAAGTGGTGACATCCACAACACACAATCCCTCGTCCAACCCGTAGAAAAACAGCCCGCTGCCCACAGACTGTGCAAGGTTCAGTAGCACAAGGAACAGAATGTACAAGTAGAATGACGGCTTGACTGGAAGACACAAACAACCTTACACCTTAGTTATTTACTATAAGTAATATCAACTAAATATACTTTATTAATTCAGATAGCAATGATATGGAAAGCAGTAGGGGTTTGCGAGGAGGTTTGAAAACAAAATGTCAGCTTCGACTTCGCTCAGGGGGAAAAAAATCTGGCTTAGACAATTACGAAGCTTTACCAATAAAAATATGGTCAGCTAAAATATTCTATTTATGGTCATTTAGTTTCATTCTGAGCTGTTGTGTACGTTACGATATTTATAAGGAAAAAAAACTAATGTAATTGAAAGTGTGATAACTTAATTTAACATAATACACTAAATATATTACAAACAATGTGCAATAAAACAAATTCCAAGTAATTTTAGTGCATGATATAATGTATATATTATACATAACCACAATATAATATTTTTTCAATCCCATAACGACTAACAATAAAATATTTGAGCTCTAATGTCTTCAAGAATATTTAATATATTCTGAGTTGACTTCGAATTGAAAAAGTGGACTTTTTACGCCTTTAGAAAGCAGTGCTTCAACTAGAGCAGTGTTTCCCAAACATTTTAATGATATACCCTATTTGGGGCCATGACCTAACCAGCTATTCATAAAAAAAAAGAAACAAATACCTGCTATCTTGTAAAGTTTAAATGTTTGTTACAAATTTTAATAAATATCTACAGGTAAATCAATCCAAGCTGCAACAGAGGAAAAGAAAGGCTTTTGCAAGTCCAAGATATCACATCAAAACCTGCATTAATTTGGCTATCAAAACATATTTTATGACTAATACAATTTTTTGATATGTCATATACTCCTTGGGGTACTTCCAATTTTGAAAATTAGTGCATGGATACTAAAAATTTCCAATGACTTTTTATAATTTCCTCGACTTCTCCTCTTTAAAAGAGTACACAGTGAAAGGGGACTTTGTGCAATCGTGTCTTGGACCTTATAATTTAGTATTTGAATATAAGTTTGTCATATTACCCAGATTTTACGTTTTTGACATTATGTATGGATGTCTAATATTAAGATTAAGTACAGTAAAAAATGTTATTCTTACTCGGTAATGTAAGCCTTTCCCTAAGTCTTGTCCATGGCAGGATTAGGATGATGAGATAAACCTGAATCACAAAACAAAACAGTCACAACATAAACCATAATCACCAAGGTACTCCAAAATGAAGGTGAGGACCCTCTTTAAAAAGTAAAATGCAAGAAGGTTCCAGATAATGTGTATTGGGTTTTTAATTAACACTTATTCCTGAACCAATGAGGAGTAACTTTCAAAGACTCAATTTCCTTTTATAGGTACCATTGTTTGTCTAATCCTTAGCTCAGTCAGTAGTGTGTTTGTCTACTGAGCTAAGGGTGCCGGCTTTGATTCCCGGCATGGCTGAAAAATTTATCATGGGAGAAATGTGGGTTTACCCTTTAATATTGATGAATTAACGGCTGGGGACCAGATGTTGTGCCTGTCCTAGTCTTAAGTTAGATTATAAGGCATGTGACGCTATGACAGGCCTAGCAAGGTGGAATTGGAAAAATATATGGCTTGAATAAAAAACTGCCACAGGGTGGAAACAGTAATAGATGTAAAAAAAATGTTTGTCTAATAGAAAGACACAAAGCTATGAATGTTAACATAACTTTTAAAAAAGACTGTGCTCTTTTAAAAACAAGCTACCATTTTTTGTTACAAAATAGTAGAGTTGGGTCGAATCCACAATTTTACGAATCCGAAACAAAATCTTGGAATAATTATGAACATGATGGGAAATATAAATATAGTAGTATTATAGAAAATACAAATAGTAACAAAATGTTAACATTATTTCTTATAATTCATTCATTATAAGCAGGGAGTCAAACCGAAACAGGAACCGGAACCCTAAAAACGCTATTCTGAATAACCGAAACAGGAATTGGAACCGTTAAATAATTTTAGGTTCATAAAGTTTCTAAAAGGTTCTTAAAGGTTCCTAGTTTTACAGAATTGTATATAATTTTGACATGTTGCACACTTTTTTTTTCCTAAGCTTAGTTTAATTCTAAAATTTTGCTTTTCCCCCCCTTTCTCAGTAAGTTCTAAAAGGGCTTGATATATTTTAATTTACTACTTTATTTGAAACTTTTTTTCTAAGGTTATTACTGAGCCCTTAGCAATACACACGAATGAGTTTATATCTCGGAGGAAAGTCATGGCTGTCACATTGTTCACTGTTTTCTCACTTTAATGTTTAAGCTAGAGCTTTAAGAAGAAGTATTTAGCTTTGATAGACAGCAGATAATACCACATTCCTCGGAGGTTGAAATACAGAAATTAAGAAATCATCTCTTTTGGACACCAGTCTAAATAAGCCTATTGTACTTAGTACTCCCTGGAAGTGAAAACTGATAATCTGGTGGTTGGTTGAACAGCTTATAATAGCAGGGCAAGGGAGATGGAGGGTGGCAAAATGACCCCCCCTTTCTCAGTAAGTTCTAAAAGGGCTTGATATATTTTAATTTACTACTTTATTTGAAACTTTTTTTCTAAGGTTATTACTGAGCCCTTAGCAATACACACGAATGAGTTTATATCTCGGAGGAAAGTCATGGCTGTCACATTGTTCACTGTTTTCTCACTTTAATGTTTAAGCTAGAGCTTTAAGAAGAAGTATTTAGCTTTGATAGACAGCAGATAATACCACATTCCTCGGAGGTTGAAATACAGAAATTAAGAAATCATCTCTTTTGGACACCAGTCTAAATAAGCCTATTGTACTTAGTACTCCCTGGAAGTGAAAACTGATAATCTGGTGGTTGGTTGAACAGCTTATAATAGCAGGGCAAGGGAGATGGAGGGTGGCAAAATGTGATTATTTTTGTTTGTTAGTAAGTGGTTTAAATAATATTATTGATGGGGTACGTTAAAGAAAACTCAGTTCTGAAGTTTTTTGACTATGAAATTGACGGTGGCAGATCAAGATGCAGATTAGAAGGATGCACTATTGTTATTAAGGTACGTTATAATATTTTTTTAATCTAGCAATACTTTCGATCCAAAGTATTATTTCCAAAGTGGTTCTCCGCTCTCCTTCCATGCAAATGCGGATACACTTCCTCTAAATATAAAAATATAACCTTCCTCATTCATCAAAAAAACATTATCTAAATTAGTACATTGACCTAGCCCAAATTGATAGAAATACGCTGTGCTCAAAAATTTTAGAAAAATTAAAGAACCAGAACACTATCAGGAACTGAAAAGAACCGTAACCTTTATTGTGCTCTAACTGGAACCGGAACCTTTAAAATGTTTGTTTAAAAAACAGGAACCGGAACCGATAAAAATTTCTGTTCGACTCCCTGATTATAAGTCAAAAATTCAGTTTAGTGTTAAATTATTAGTCTGGGTCCTGGTTTATGGTTGTTAGTTCATCCCATAATTATAATATATTCTAAACCACCAATAAGCAGTATTAGCGCTCTAAACAAATTTCACTTAAAACTAAAAAAATATATATATATATTTTTAAGGATTTGAGTCTTGAATTCAAATATTCTCGAATAATAAATAACCTTAAAGATTCAAGGGCCCCTCCCTAAAATAAAGTGTATTAAAAGACCAGACTGTCTGAAATAATGTACCACAGTGAAGACGATGGAGCTGATGAACCAGAAGAGCATCCCGCCATGACCAAACAAGTCGTAGTTCCTGGAGTCGATGTGGAAACTAACGTCCGGTGCAAACATCTCCAGATATCCCTGGCTGATACTGAAAGCCAGTGAAATGAATGAGGTGGCCAGCAGAACGTGGCGAATACTGCTGCGGCTGTCTAGATGACCTGATGACAATACAAGAACACATTTTTTTTAAATATATGAGGTATTTTACTTCCACTTTCTAAACCAACTGATTATGTCAGCAAATGAGAATTTCTATGAGCCAGAGTGAAAGGTCTGACCAATTTTGACAATAAAGGTATTTTCACATACCTTCCAGGGTTCTTTTACATGTCACAATCAACGGATTTGCTCCCCCTCTGAAGGAAGTTGTGTCATGGATTTTTACCACCCAATAAAAAATCTGTTGACCCCAGCTGGGTCTGAACCCACAAACCCTGGGTCCTTAAGCAAGCACTTTACCTCAAGACCATCAAGCTCGATGGGAATGCAATTAAAATATGTATCTTATAAAGAGGTGGTTTCTTTGAACTGAATCAAAAATACTAGAGGAACAAAAAATAAAACCTTAACCAAATATAGAGAGAGACATGTGCTGACAGGATCAAATACTTGGTCTTTACAGTGTGTAAAATAAAACACCATAAAATTGTTTTGGAGTTCACTTCAACAGTTTTCATTTGAAAATAAGTATCATAATGGCATATGATAGTAATTTGCTTTATAAGATATTCTGAGAAGTAAACTTAAAAAGTGTTGTTTCATTGAGCGAATGAGTTAGTTCTTAACAATGGTGTTTTAAATATTCCATATTTAACTGTCCGAGGCAACAGACATTTGTTTTAAACTATCCATAGTTGATTATCACTTATTGAGTCTCTTTGAACAGATATTTTCATACACGTTTTGTGTAGTTAGTAGTTGAAATGTTGGAAAAAAAGTAAATCTAATAACTGTTTAAAAAAGGCCCAACAAATACCTAAGAAATGCTATGAGAGAAAGAATAAATCATATTTACACATCACCTAAAAGTTTAACGAACCATGACAAACTTACCACATGCTAACCCAAATACTACAACACTTATTTCCATGGCAAGAAGGAAGAAACGGACGGTGATCCAGAGCACTTTATCGGTGGTGCTGCCAACAACAACAGATGCGTTCACTGTCATCGACACAGCACACCGGACAATGCTTATTATTACACTCATAACAACCTGGCCAGAAAAACAAAAGAAAGAAATTAAACTCATGTGAATAACATTTAAAGCTATTTAACCCAAGGTAAAAGGCTGAGGATGGTGAATTTTAAGGAACTGGGCTGGCATTCATTTATAAAGATGGTAGATATAAAACAAATGGAGTGTAAAAGTGGTCAAGATTGAACCCAGGACTCTTGTAGTCAAGCTAAATATTTGTACAACTGAACTTGCAGATAATTTTAATGTGAGACTTTACATACATATATCTTAATTACAAATTTATTGCCTAGAGTGGGACTTCAATACATTATCTGGAAGTGAATCAGGTTCCCATGCACTTATAATTAGTGTAGTTGAACTCCTTAGCCGTTCAACCAAGGAAACAGGAATCTTTTCTAAAGGTTCATGTTACACACACAGTGTGTAGCCAAACAAATAAATTGGCCTGCCAATAAATGACATACAATACTTAAATGATAATTTCAAATTACTATCTATAATGGTAAAAGATTGAATTAAAAAAAATACAGTTTATATGAAAAATGTGGCTTACACATACTGAATAACTGTCTATGCAATACTTACAAGTCCATAAAATGTAAGAAATATTGGACTGCTTGTTGCTCGAAGTTTAAGCCGAGCTCTATTAAAACGGAGCATCAGAAATAATAGAAATAGAAAATTGGGGACTAAGATAATGAGATCCCATATGTGAATCCTGAAATAGACAACATAAAAGATTACAAGTTAATCAAAGTTGAGTTGCTTTATCATGTTAAAGTATGACTATATAGTTATTGCTAAAATAACAAATGAATATTGGATAAATGCAAATTAGGTCAAAAGTGTAAGCATAATCAGTGGTATATAAAAATAAGATTTAGCATAAGGCAAGTCAATTTCATTAATGAATGGGACTTCTAACTAAAAATATTTGGCCTAGCTAAATGTAATGAGTGAATTAAGCAGGTATCTATGTAACATAATTAATCAAAATAGAAAATTGTAGAATTTTGAAAATCATGATAGTACAATAATTAGCAAGATTGTATCTAGGTAGAGTTGTACAAGAGAAATAATGTGGAATCTTTGCATTGTATTTCTTCTATAGCCTATACTTAAAGTCTTTATTCAATCAAACTCAAACTAAATAAAACAAGTTCAGCAAATTCAATAAACACATCAACATTTTCATAATTTTGTCTTTTGTTTAGGACCTGAAGTTAAAATAATGATAACCTTTATTAAAGGTAGATAAATGAAAATGAGACACATTAAGAATTTTAAGAATAAAAGAGCATGCGTGTATGTATGACTCAGTGTATCGATGTTGTTGAAGCGAAGGGAGTATGCAAGGATAAGGAATTGTGGAGAAAGTTAATGAGGATGGATAAAGTATGGAGTTGGTTTTTGAGCTATACTAAGCACAGTTTCTTGCCTACCCCGTGAGGGAACGGAGTGATTGGTACATATGTATGTATATATAAATAAAATTATATGTTAATACAGTGGTGAACGTTTCCTTTACTATTAGTGATGTTTTAATTTAATTTACTGATCAATCATCATTTATATAGGCCTGTGATCAGATCTACAAAGTTTATTTATTTATTTTATTTATTTACTACCCGTTCGGGTTACACGCTTAAGTACTAATTACACTAAGGGATTAGGAGTTGGGAAGGTTGCATTTAGAGGAAGTGAACCCGCATTTGCATATAGGGAGAGTGGAAAACCATTTAGGAAAAACCACCCCCAGTTCACCCGACCGAGATTCGAACCTCGATCTCCCCGTCCTTGGTGGTCTGGCTCAACACGACTGGCGCGTTAGCCAACTACGCCAAGGCGGGTGTCTACAAAGTCTTTCAGCGTACAAATTTTACAGATAAAAAGACCTATGTACAGAGAAATCTGTTTTTGTAGCATCTATCTCTTGTAGACTATGGACCTTTCGGATATGCAGTATTTGTACAAGGCTTTAAGAGATAAAAATAGCTAGTAACTGTATTTATACTAAGTTTAAATTTTCTCATCAATAATTTATTTGCCTTATAAAAATAACATAAGGACTATACTGTATATACCATAGCTAAGTTGTTAAAAACTAATGGTCCCGAGTCTTTTTTTTCTTGCCGGAATATGTCAGACAATAAAAACTTGTTGTTACCTGGTGTTTAAAGTGTTTTTTTTTATTATTATTACATTTAGTAACATGGTTATTTACATTTAATTTAAGGGATAAAGATAAACAAAATGTAGTTTGGAAGAAGTGCACCTGCATTAGTATTGACCTACAGTTCAGTCTATTAGGAAACTGATGCAGGTGTATGGAAGCTGGTCTCAGGTGTAGGTGAGAGATGAAGGCATATAAATAAATAGTCAAAATAAACATATTTTGATGCCAATGGTAGACAAAGAAAATAACAAGTCCTACCTTGTGTTGGGGAATTCAAGGTACAAGATTAATTTGCAAAAATGCTCATCTAAAATAGGTTCAATTGGTCGAGTTGTGTTCGGAATGACCGATGTGATGGGTGTGCTGATGAGTCCATCTGCCATCATTTCTTTGTCGGCAATCAACATGAGGTACCAAAAACCGTATCTCTTGCTATAAGCTGCTTTTCTTTTAATAGTTCCCTTTATTGTATCCACTTCAAGAACCATTCCAACCCATCCTAAAAAATAAGAAGCATTTAGACCTTACTCACACATATACAACCTTAAACACAAGGAAATATTATAAACATATTTATTCCTCCAGTCATATTTTTATATTGTTTTAAATAAATCTTTGACTATACAGTTTTCATATTAAGTATATTCTTGTGCTGAGTTTTTTTTTAGTACTGCATCTTACCACCCGTGCTTATGTACTAATTACGCTAATGTGTTAGGGATAAGGAAGGTTACATTTTGAGGAAGAGTACTTGCATTTGCTTGGGGAGAGTGTGGAAAACCATTTAGGGGAAAACCACCCTCCGTAGGCCTACTCCCAACCAGTATTGAACCCCAATCTCCCCATCATCAGCAGTCTAGTCTAGTGAGAGAGTGATGGCTTAGACTATACGGCCACCAAAGTGGGTCTCTTGCTTGGTGACCTAATGACTACACATTAGTGACTTTTTAATCGAGCCATAAGGGATAAGGATGGAACTAAGTTTTTTAAAAACTCTACCAATATTTGCCTGGTAGGCGTTAAACCTCACTGCTAATATAAAAACACCCAATCGAACCCTGTCATAGTGATAGACCCATGGCTAGATAGAAATAAAACTAATATTAAAAGGAAAAGTGTAGCATACCATATGTATGGAGGAGAGCTGTTGTTTAGGCTGTTTTTTTTTGTTTTTAGCAGCGTGTCTTGCTATCCGTTCGGGTTATAGGCCTACGCATGAAGGGGAGGGTTTTAAGAGTTCAGTGTATGCAGAATCAGAGAAACTATCAGAAACGATTAAAGTGGGAGTAGGTGACTTGGTAGACTTATGTATCACGGCAGTGCATCGGTCACCAGATTATAGGATGTCTGGAGAAATCATCAACAGTATGAGACAAGTGGTGATAGTACAAGACTGGAGTTTTTCTGAAGGAAAATCAAATAAGAAGAACGTTGAGCTAACAACTAATAAATAGGCCAGTGACAGCTGAAGAAGTGCTTAATAGAGGATGTGTTCAGGTAGTCAGAGTATAGACAAGGCAGGAACATATCTTGGACATGATGCGTCTTTAATTAGGGAATTTGATGGTTAATACAGACATGATTGGTGGAATCAGTAACCCTGAGATTCTGATCATATGATGAGAAATGGTCAGGATAGAATGAAATTATAAATTAAGCAATGAGTGTGGACATATACCAAGCAGAGGCAACATGAGACTACCCGCTTCGGTGGCCAAGTGGTCAAATGCGCTAATCTCGTGTTGGACTAGACTGCCAATGACAGGGAGATCAAGGTTCGATCCCAGTCGGGTGCACTGAGGGTGGTTTCCCCTAAATGGTTTTCCACTTTCCCTTCACACAAATGCGAGTGCACTTCCATTCAATTAAACCTTCCTAATTGCTAACCAATTAGTGTAGCATAATTAGTACATAGGCGTACAACCCGAACGGGTAGTGAGATATGGTGCTTAGTAAAAGAAAAAACCCATGAGATTCATTGTTTTAAAGTATTATGGGAGTAGTTAGAAAATAAAACTTAGGTTAAGCTATGGGCTTACAATAGGGCAGAATATTTGGGAAGTATTGTGTAGAAATAAACATAGAACTTAGGGCCGGTTTTATAGTCAGACTTGGTACACCTCAAATGCAACTCTATACTAAATACAAGACAACACCTACCTAAACTAAAATGGACCATTCTGGTCTAGGTTGGTGTCGTCCTGTATTTAGTATTGTGCCATGCTTGAGGCATACTAAGCCTGACTATGAAACTGGCCTTAAGTGTAGAAAAACAAATAAAAAGAAGGTATATTGGGTATAACTGTTATTGATTATCTAGAGCTATAAGGAAGGGGGCACAATACAAATGAAAATAAAACTGAATGTGTTGAGATTTAAGAGGGAGAAAGTGTGCCAAAGCATATTTTGGTACTAACCATAGGTTTCATAATTCAGATCACAAAGTAGTTGGATGTAAAAGTAAGCGTTTGAGAGGGATTAAATTTCAACCAAAATAATTTAAGAAGGTTGAAGAAATTTGTAAAATAGTTAAGTTCTATATTTGGTAGGGCCTACATTGGTGGTTTGGGATACACCAGTGGAAAGAGGTTAGTTTAGTGACAACAGTGAAGCTATGAGGGGTATAGATTGGATATCTAAAAATAATTACCCTACCTAGGTTATTCTCAGACATAAATTATAGTTTTACTGTAAACAAAATACAAACAGGCCTAGAAGTATTTGGTAAAAAAAAAAGGTGTGTTACTATTAATCATGGATTTAGTAAAAATAAACTTTTTTTTTGTTGTTTTTGATTGACTATAATAGGGTTTCACCTATCCTATGCTTCTCAAAGGGAAAACAAGCCAAGATCATGTGACATAGGCCTACTTTAAAAGAATTCCCTCTGTCCATTTTTTAATTTTATTGTTGCATAAATCTCATTTCTTATAACTCACATTATGAATGCTCATTGAAAATTAATAACATGACGTGTAAGTATTTTATTAAAGGTTTTTAAATGAAACGTAATAAAAATAACTGTAAAGGCTACCCTACATGCACCTTAAAAAACAAATTATAAGCTTGCATGCAAAGCTTAAAATTTTAAACGTACAGACCAGTACCCTTTATTTTTAAGAGCTAATATTTTAAAGATGACTTCCATTCTTTGTAAATAAACTATTTTTTTTTTTACATTACAAGCTTATGGTGAAGGCTAGGTTAATCTATTCCATTTGTTTGATACTGTATTCTTTAAATAATGTCTCACAAGGTATAAATAAGAACAATTATTTTTAACAAAATCTTTGAGTTTCACACAAAATATTTACTTCAAGTCAACCTAATTTCAATTCAAAACTATGATACTCGAAACGTCAAAACACAAAGTCCATAAAAATCAACCAGAGACTATTGCATATAAAATTAACCGAGTGAATTCAGGTGTGAAAAATTAGAAAGTAATTCAGTTTGGCTGGCCTCGCTCAGAAAGCTTTAATTTTGTATTTTATTTCCGTTAAAGTGGAACCCACTTTTTAATTACTAAAATTAATTCAAAATTTTCCACTTAAAACCAATAGGATTTAAAATAAATAACACACATATTTACACATTATTTCAAGTCATCTTACTATGTTTTTGTTTTATGAATCATTTTCGTTCTGAATATTTATATATATATTTTTATTTTTAAATAGGAATTTTTTTTATTTTTTTTTTACATTACAAGCTTATGGTGAAGGCTAGGTTAATCTATTCCATTTGTTTGATACTGTATTCTTTAAATAATGTCTCACAAGGTATAAATAAGAACAATTATTTTTAACAAAATCTTTGAGTTTCACACAAAATATTTACTTCAAGTCAACCTAATTTCAATTCAAAACTATGATACTCGAAACGTCAAAACACAAAGTCCATAAAAATCAACCAGAGACTATTGCATATAAAATTAACCGAGTGAATTCAGGTGTGAAAAATTAGAAAGTAATTCAGTTTGGCTGGCCTCGCTCAGAAAGCTTTAATTTTGTATTTTATTTCCGTTAAAGTGGAACCCACTTTTTAATTACTAAAATTAATTCAAAATTTTCCACTTAAAACCAATAGGATTTAAAATAAATAACACACATATTTACACATTATTTCAAGTCATCTTACTATGTTTTTGTTTTATGAATCATTTTCGTTCTGAATATTTATATATATATTTTTATTTTTAAATAGGAATTTTTTTTAATGATAAAATTTGAGATCAAGTGAAGTGAAATAAAATATTTTAATATATTGAGTACCTATGTTTTAAACAGCACCGCCAAGTATGAGATATTTTATATGCCACATTTAATCAATATGGTGAATAATTTGATACTGCTGTTTACTTTATAGAAACAATTTTTCAAAAAAACTATGACTTACAGAATAAAGAGTGATATCCAACAGTAAACTATATTGCTGCTTAATTACTTCAATACAAAATGCGGAAAACCGGTGGAAATTGAAGAATTGACTGCTGGAAATAAAATACTTTTGATCTTTATAAATATATGTTAACTCACTATCATCTTCATCATCAATTGTTTCCAGTCTGTAGCCGGGCCTGTTTAGTAAAATGTCCAAATTTTCCTCTTTCTTTACATCACTATTCCTACTCTAATCTTATCCATTCGTATCCTCTCACTTGCACATTTTGGGTTATCTGCTACTCCCATATATTTTCTGGTCTCCCTTAGGGTATTTTTCCTACATAATTCACCTCCATCAATCTCTTTATACCACCGCTTCTCCTATCTTATAGAAGAAGTAATGAATACAGTTATAAATTAATATAATTAATGAAGGATGAGAAGAATCAAAAATAAGAGATGTATACAAGTTTAAAAAATCAGTTTATTTAAATTTAAACAAGTTGAAAGTAATACAGATGATTTAACGAGATAATATACTAAACGTTATATTGTGTATTGATGGGAATTATATCTGTTACTTTAGACATAGTTGCCCCAGTTAGCAACATTAGGTGTGAAGCAGCTAGGTTTGAACTGCAACCATGACAAGTATGGTTGTGTCTATATTAGAAAGGGTGTAACTTGTTAAAGTATAACAAACGCACATTCTACTACGAAGGTGTGTCTGCCTCAACACAACAGATATTTAAATTGTAAGCAATTATTTATTTAAGGTTAAGCAACCATATATAACACCGCTCCAGCCTTGTGGATACTTGGCTTTAACCTAATAAGTATCTAAAAGAATTATAGTTAATAATACCTAATTCTAGATAGTCTTAGTTTAAATAGTTACAACGTTGGTAGTTAAATGAGCTAGCTAGCATGAGTTAACACCATATTGAGTTACGAGATACAAAGGTTAAGTTCCTAGAAGAGGAACAATAAGTTTACAAATAGTTAATGGTGAGCTACAAGGAATCTAGGCTGTAAAGATACTATGGCTGGTTTATTCCTCATTAGTACTGCCTGGTCATTCAATAGTATATTTAAATATCAACACAAGTCTGGGTACAGACTTAAACAACTGCAAACAGTTAAACATTAACTAATTCAAGCGGAGCCTGAAGGGGACCGGACAAAATAAACAATAACACGTGGGCCACTATTCTGGACTAGTAGCGTACCCACGAGCTGATCACCGTACAAAAGTACAACACTAGAAATATTAGCGACTGGTATCAGTCAAAGACCCAACTAGGTCATGGAACAAAGCTATAGATAACCTGATTTCCACACTGTTTTTATCCAAAGATTTAGCCTAACCTGAACATGGCCATAAAGTATAGGGTGTATGGTTATTGTTCAGGTATTTAAGACTAGGTCTTATAGACATATAAAAACAAATCAGAAACTCTGACTTTCAAAACCACATCTTATGGACATAACAAAACAGTATAAACCCTAATATTCAAAACTATGTCTTATGGACATAGAAAAACAAGTCAGAAACTCTGACACTCAAAACAATGTCTTATGGACATAGAAAAACAGAGCATAATCCCTGATATTCAAAACTATGTCTTATGGACATAGAAAAACAAGTCAGAAACTCTGACACTCAAAACAATGTCTTATGGACATAGAAAAACAGAGCATAAACCCTGATATTCAAAACTATGTCTTAAGGACATAGAAAAATAGAGTATAGCCCTGACATACAAAACTATGTCTTATGGACTTATAAAAACAGGTTGGAAACTCTGACATTCTAAGCTATGTCTTGTGGACATAGTTAAACAGAGCAAAAACTCTGACATTCAAAATTATGTCTTATGGAAATAGTTAAACATATCACGAAGACCTCTTTTAAAGATCACTATATTAAGTACTTATAGTCACAGACTTTACTTCATCTATGGTGAGGAGGAGAGACGGAAGCCTCAAACAACATGACCACCGCTGGTTTAGTCCACTGGTCCTCGTTTAACTTCTAGTCAGTCATTAGCATGCTCTGATGCACCCTGAAAGGGAGCATGAGAGAAAGTTTCAACACGTATCGACCAATTGGTCACACCATGGGGTTTCTGAATCCAACAGACGGGTTATCGCGGTTCGCGAAGTTTCTGAAACAAAGAAACCATATTAGTATTAATTTTGGTGGGGGAAAACAAAAAGTATGTTGGGAAACCGAATAAGGGTTTTTAGAGTTACGTGCGGAGACACTACTATATGGGGGGGCTGGGTGAGAGCCTCCCAAACCACTGTTGACCCATCTCGCTTATCCGAGCAGGGCTTTGGGACGTCGATGGCACCCTCCAGGGTCGATGACGTAATTCCCAAGCCCCTGGATAGTCTTATGGACATAGAAAAACAAGTCAGAAACTCTGACACTCAAAACAATGTCTTATGGACATAGAAAAACAGAGCATAAACCCTGATATTCAAAACTATGTCTTAAGGACATAGAAAAATAGAGTATAGCCCTGACATACAAAACTATGTCTTATGGACTTATAAAAACAGGTTGGAAACTCTGACATTCTAAGCTATGTCTTGTGGACATAGTTAAACAGAGCAAAAACTCTGACATTCAAAATTATGTCTTATGGAAATAGTTAAACATATCACGAAGACCTCTTTTAAAGATCACTATATTAAGTACTTATAGTCACAGACTTTACTTCATCTATGGTGAGGAGGAGAGACGGAAGCCTCAAACAACATGACCACCGCTGGTTTAGTCCACTGGTCCTCGTTTAACTTCTAGTCAGTCATTAGCATGCTCTGATGCACCCTGAAAGGGAGCATGAGAGAAAGTTTCAACACGTATCGACCAATTGGTCACACCATGGGGTTTCTGAATCCAACAGACGGGTTATCGCGGTTCGCGAAGTTTCTGAAACAAAGAAACCATATTAGTATTAATTTTGGTGGGGGAAAACAAAAAGTATGTTGGGAAACCGAATAAGGGTTTTTAGAGTTACGTGCGGAGACACTACTATATGGGGGGGCTGGGTGAGAGCCTCCCAAACCACTGTTGACCCATCTCGCTTATCCGAGCAGGGCTTTGGGACGTCGATGGCACCCTCCAGGGTCGATGACGTAATTCCCAAGCCCCTGGATAAGAGGATAGGTGGCACTGGGAAGGAGAAGGACTGCACCAGCTTCCAGAAGTGATCCTTGATGGTAGGCATATCCAGGTCACGATGCAAAGTCTCATTCCGAACATACCAAGGTGCATCCACAATGATCCTCAGACACACGCTCTGGAGCGCCTGTGTAAAATGTGAAGCGAGCTGTGGCTGTTTTATACCATATTTCCTAACATATTAGGGACGGAACATCGACAAGAAGGGGGGAGTGGTAATTTACTAATTTTTTTTAAAAACAAAAACACCACTAGCATTAAGAGACGGCCGCTGAGGACAACACAGGGAAGCGACTCGTCACTATTCTCAAGTCTGGCCAGCGTACAAGATGTCTGTGTGTTGAAATTCCTCTAGGAAGTGTTGAAGAGTCAGCTAGGGCACTTTCCTCAAGTTTAGGCGTTTCCAGCAACACGATTTTACCATGAGTTTATATCTGCCACACATTATTAGAATTGATTAGTTCTTGGATTTATAGTGATAATCATGTCTAAGGTATTTTCAGTGTAAGTGCTAACGGGCAATTGGCAAGTTACATCTTTGGTATTCTTTCCATTCCCGTTATCCCTACATGCCAATATAATTCGGAGTCATTTAAATATTTGTAAATCTATTTTGTTTACACATTTTTGTAGTTATCTACAGTTTTGCTATAAATATGGGTTGGCTTGCGATTAAAAAAAATTAACCTTGCTCCATATCTTAGAGTAAATGGTCCGACAGTCTCTCATCCCAATATATGCGTTATTATAAATTAAAAAACCTAGTGTAAAACAGTTGGTTAGTCATGGATAGTATTACTAAATCCCATCATCTGATATAGATCACTGTCATCTGCTATGTTTGTCGTCCCTGGTTCTGGCTAGAGAAAATATCAATCATTTTAAGCTATCGCTATTAGTGACATTCACATTTCTGGAATCTGGCTGTAAACTAATTAAAAAGTCTTTTGTTTTTTTATTTGTTCTATTGTAACAACTAATTACTGGCGGCTGGTTTAAAATGTGATGTATCTGATCTCATGTAATTTTATTAAATGAACTTTGTGAAATTAGTGATTTTATATTTGATTGTTTTAATTTTTGTTTTACTTTGTATTGCTAATGTTATTAATTCAACCGGTTTCCTAATAGCCAGTTGTTTGAGTGGTAGTTCCAAAAAGGCTCTTAAATAGAACAAATTCGAATAAGTCCGTTATTTATCAAGGGCTCTTTAGGTAGGTTTTTTTGTTGGATTGATCGTATTGAATAATAATCACAGTTAATGCTAATTTGGGTGGTCCTTAGTTTTATTTGTACTTTGCATTCCTAGTTTTTAAGGCACATTAAAATAATTGTTAGTGCATGAGTGTATACTGTTACCTTGTATAACATCTCAAGATTATGTATACCCTGTTAGTGAGTTGGTTGTCCTTCTGAACACCCACTGGTCCTGAGAAAAGAAGTCATCATGGCACCGCTGAGCTAGGTAATATATTTATATTATTTCTCTTAGGTAGTCTTAGGCTATTTTAAAGCTTAAATATGGCACACACAGTAAATACTGTATACCACAGCAGTTATGCTGCCCTTAGTGAATAAACAATAAATTAGAGTTAAGACTTTTATAATTAAAATTGATTATACATAGTATTATAGTTCTTTATAATTTCTTTGGACTATAGTCTCTAATCATGTACAAGCATATACTACCTATGTTATTTAATTCGAGTATTTTAGCTTATTTGCTTATTTTTGGAATAAAACTCATACAAATATTTGCCTAAATTAATCAATAATTATGTGAGAAAGATAATCTGAAAATATTATTCAAATAAGCATCTGATGAATGCGAACATACTGTTTTAAACTGTTTTAAATTATCATTGTCATGCTAATTTTCGGGTGACTATTTATCTTTACAATTAATTGTCCCCTATAAAAATGTTTGAAACTTTAGTTTATAAATTTAATAATAAAGACGTTTTAATTAATCAATACCTAAGGGTGCAAGTAGTGCAAAAAAAAAAGGGCAATCAGAGCACTTACTGGACTCAGATACCAGGACAGCTGCAGAATTCCGTATTGTGAGCTGAAGATCTCAACAATAGTGGCACTATATGTCCTAGAGACAATACTATTATGCAGTATCTATTAACCAAACCACTACTACAACACAAGAAATGAGAATAACTTCTCTTTGACATTATACCACACGAAGAAAAAAAATAGCCATCATACAGAGGAGCAACCTATTTAAACTTTCACCCAGATTATCTTAAGAGACTCGCTGAAAAAAGTTAGAGACCGAAATGACAGACTGGCTTCTGGGACACCCGTTCTACACTCTCAGAGCGTTCCTGGATTGGAGGAAAGACGAGTGAAAACAAACCACAGCAACTATAAGACATCTATTTTAAAATCACTACATATTTTCATGACCTACACAAATTTATAGTATGCAATGTATCAATACACCTAATTTTATATGAACTATGACAACTATCCAAATATCCATGGTCTTGGATCACAATAAAAAATAAATAAAATATCACCTATATTATAACCTTTTGGAATCTATAATTTCTAAAAAAAATTATATGTGTCTATCTATTAAATACGATACTCAAGACAAACATAGTATATCTACAGTCAGTTGTTCTTCATTTACTAATATCGTATTATTGTTTCTTATTGTCTTTGTTCACGTTTTCAATACAAAATCAGATTACTCAAGAGAAATGGCGTCTGCTTCTGATGATAGTATAATGACAGATGATGAAGATGTATTGGAACCGACTCTTCAAAATGTCATTGACCAAAAATCTCTAAGATGGATATTTGTTGGTGGTAAAGGTGGCGTAGGGAAAACAACTTGTAGGTCAGTGTTAAAACAGTACTTTCTTTTTACAAGTCTTGTACTTCTTAGACCTTCAATGTTAGTTGGTCATGTAAACTTGAGAAAGTATTATTTATTATGGATATCTTATCTATTATTTAATCAACAGAACTTGGTAACATTTCAATATTGAAAACATATATATTGGCATTGTGATAACTAAATTGTTTACAAAACAATAATGGTTGTCTTCAAAGAAGGTTGGGAGGGGGGGTCAAGAACGTTTATGCCTTCTTTTAAAAAAGGTACAAATATTATTTTTACTAAACACGGCTATACCTAATATTATATAATAACAAATTCAGCCGTGTATATACTAAAACAATTCAACTAACAATTTAGAAAATATTTGCTCGACTCAGCTATTTCACAGGGTGATGCTCATCAACTCTCTGATACAGTCGGCTCGAAATCGTATATTTACACGAACACTATTGCACATGGATCATTCCTGATTAAAGATTGATGGAGATAAAGAGTTAACAGTTGTTCCTAATACAGAATATGGTTGAAATATTAAATGGTATTTGGAAAAAAACTGCGTTGAAAAGGCTGTTTTTGAACATTTTAGAATGGCTTCACAGCTAAGCACTGTGCACATATCTCTATTCTGTCTTAATAGGGACATACTGTAGCTATTAACAAGAAACTTTGTCGCTTTGTCCCCCATCGTCAACATGGACAATTTTAAGTAATCATTTGAAAACAAATGCAATGCATACATTTCTGGCATATCTTCCCCAAGGCCTTTTCTTCACACACCCACACGCGCGCGCACACACACACACACACACACACACTTTAAAAATTAGTGTATCAGTAAGCTTATTGTTTGAAATTGTTGGAATAAAGTTCAAATCAGACACTGGCCTTGCATGGTTTTTAATTTAAAACTTTTCATCTAATGATAAAGAACCAAAAATTCAGTTTTTTAGTATCAGAAATTTTCATTAATCACTAATCTAATCGAAAACATGAGCAAAAATCGGTAGCGTCACACATATACAGTGTACAAATCAACAACTAATAGCTGACTCTAAGCTGGCCACAGTTGAGCTCATCCCAAAAAACACTGTGAGGAGAACATGATGGCTACAGACAGGGAAAACGGGGAAATATCAAGGAATTTAAGTAATAATAAGGAAAAGTCAGGGAATTAAATAATACATCTAAAATATCCCATTAATTTCTCAACCAAACACTAAAACTAAAGTTAATAATACCTGAATAAAATAACTGATAAAACTGTTTGTTTAGTAGATTCAAACTTTTTTTGATTTGTGATCAATAATAAATAAAACAAGTCATTATCCACCATTAAAACTGGAAAAAATTAGTCAGGGAAAATTTAAAAATGTTACCTGGAAAAGTCAGGGAATTTAGTAAAATATGTTTTGTAGCCACCCTGGAGAAACAAAATGACATCAGGTTGCCATGGCAACCACCCTGTGACGCAAAGCATAGATGTAGTGCTTTTTCGGATCAGCCTGCCAAAGCGCTTGTTAACATAGGCACGCTTTATATACCGCATTGACCCTATTATTGTTTTACTAATTTCCTCAATAAAATGAGAAGAAGCTATAATGATTTCTTAACTTGATTTATGTTTCTCACTATGTAATGAAAAAATTTGAAAAAATTGGTATGAATTTCAAAATATGTTTGGTTTCTTCTTTTGCTTTATTTTGCAGAGAGGGCGGCGCTCCAAAGCTTCCTTCATGAGCCGCCCCTGGTTGATACACTTAGAGACTAGTTTTTTACATGCAAAGTTGTCATGTGTGTATTTTAATAGAGACATTTTTATTAATTATTTAATCCCCTGATCAAAGTATTTTAATGGTTGATTTTTTTTTGTCTTGTGTTAATAATATTAACTCAAGTTTTTTTTTGTATTTTTTTGGTAAAATTATTGTTTTTCAAAAGAAAGCGCCAATGTTTTCTACCAAAGGTGAGTGTAGAAGTCCAATAAGTCATGAGCAGAGGATGTAACATGGTTATGATGTATTCTATCCAACCCATTTTTGGCTATTTTTATTTGTATTAGTAGGCTTACAATGTTTTAAAATTAAGTCTTCTTTGTTATTCTTTTATTCCCTTCTCCTTATTTGAGCTTTAGTCTTCTATGACGACATGTTTTGGTGTTATATGTTACACCATCTTCAGCTCTTATTTATGATGATGATGATTTATTTTAATACATATTATTGGAAGGTTTGTGGAATTTAGAAGTAATACTATGTAAGAAGCGATACTATGTAGAGTTTCTTACATAGTAATAATTTAAAATTTCACATAGGCCTACCTTCCAATAATATGTATTGAAATAAATCATTGATCATAAATAAGACCTGAAGAGGGTGTAACACATAACACCGAAACATGTCGCCACAAAATACTAAAGCTCAAATAATAGTCCAGGCGTCAGGTATTTTTAGTCGGAAAAAAAATCCCAGAAAGCTGGAAAATGTTTTGATTGCTTTATTTTGGAGGTATAATTAGCATAATAATTTTCCCCCCTCGTGCAAAGTCTGTGTGAATAAAACACGCTAAAATTGGATTTTCTTTCAATTTCTCCTTTTAAGTTAGTTTTAAAGTAAAAATAGTCATTACCTTAATTAAAAAGAATTACATTTTCTACAAAAATGTTCCTAATTTTATTTATTGTACAATGGATAGTTTCGAAGTTATAGCCATGGGAAGCATAGTACCTTTGTGCAAGTGCATCGAATCATGTCTTTACCTTGTTGTATCCTGCTTCCTACGTTACATGATTTTTAATTGTAAGGTTTGAAAAATAACGATTGCATTTATTATTAAATATTCATGGCTTGGTGTGCCAAAAAACTAATATTTATGAGTATTATGTATTTTTTCATACTCGTTTCTGTAGGCCTAGTCCACTACATTTTTTTTATTTCATCTTTATTCGTTTGGAAGTTGAGGGTAGACCAAGCTTATCCCCTTCTTTATTAATTCTTTCATTTCCTTGATCGCTCCCATGTGAACTTGATTTTATGATTCAAAAACCTTGCTGTTCTCTTTGATCATTATGTGGTCCAGTTAAACATCAATTTCTTGGTCCTCTACATTTTCACTATTTGTGCACGACTGTTCCCGACAATTGAAGCAAATGATGGAACATTATAGTCCAACTTTTCGACAGCTGCAAGCTCCTTTACAGCCTTTAGTGTATTTGCAGGATATGGTTTTTGGGAGCCTTTATGCAGCTGTATCTTTAGTGGTGGTAATGGAAAGCAGGCAGTAATTCGTGTTCTTCCAACCCCAATCCTGCGGCCTCTTGGGATTTCCATGCCATTGCCGAACTTGGTGGTATGTTCGGAACCAATGCTGACTTGCAGCTGCCAGAGTAGGAGGCAAAGATGTGATATTGAATGTACTTTTTGATAAAACTTTTCTGAATGGCTGGAATATTAGATCGTCTAATGAGTTCTCACTGCACAAGGCTCCATAAAGGACTACAGTAAATTACTGTCCTACCGTGTCAATCACATCCAGATGTGCATCTGGGTCTGCACGATTTCCTATAGCTTCACGTCGTTCTTCAAGGTGGCTTAAAACATTTAAATTCACTCTGCTTGAAAAACGATGAAGTCGTGTCGAAGCCTCTAAATGCATTTAGAAACAAAATATTGTCCTTCATTATTTAATAAAGACTTCGAGATCATAATGTATTATGTTTTGAAAGAGATAGAATAGAACAGAACTGTGACACTCCATAAGCACACTTTATTGTTGTTTATAGGAACAAGAGTTAATCAGTCAAGTAAGGTGTATGACCCACTAATTCCCTCGAAAAATTTAAAAAAAAGAACAAACTTAGGGGAAGGGGGAGAAAGTATTATTCCTACAGAATCACTATTGGCCACCATGGTGGCTATATTACAAGAAAATCTAACTTTAGGGTGTTTTTCCATTGTTGCATTGAAAACAGACCTCTCATAAGTAGAAAAAATAAGTACAACATAAATACTAGACTAATTCCTTGGCATACCAAGCCATCAATATTAAATGATATATAAAATTGTTGTTTTTCAAACATTACAATTTAAAAATAGCATATAACATAGGAAGCGAGGTGCAACAAGATAAAACATTTATTCCGTGCGGTTGCACTAAGGTACTATGCTTCCCAAAGCCATAGCTTCGAAACTATCCATCGCATAATAAATATGCTTTGGGACATTTTTTTTAGAAAATTTTATTCTGTTTGATTATGGTTGGAACTATTTTTACTGTAAAATTAACTTAAAGGGATATATGCAAAGAAAATTTAATTTCAAAGTATTTTTGCCATTGTTGTGGTGAACACAGACCTCACACGAGGGGGAAAAACTAGTATGTTAATTAGACCTCCAAAATAAAGGGATCAAGACCTTTTCCAGCTTTCTGGGATTTTTTTCCCATTTAGTAAAAAGTTTTTGCCCCGACGCCTGGCCTATATGGATAAGGGAATAAAAGAATAACAAAGAAGATTTAATTTTATCATTTATTACTCCTTACCAAATAAACATAAACATTACTTTAAAAAAATACAATGTTTTGATATTTTATTCACTTTACTACCTACACACAAGCATACAGAGAATAAAATAAGACTAGGGTTTTATTATTTTTAGATCTTTTAGTGATCATTTCACCTAAACAAAACTCACCAACAACTCGCCCAAATTATTTTGAAAGTAAATATTGACGATGACCTTTTACTTACCTGTTATCCTGTGCTCTAAAACAGCTAAGGCATGATTGGATGATGTGTATCTTCTACAATTAAGTATTTAAAAAAATAGTAAAGAGTTTATTTTATCTAGGAATAATTATAATTTTAATCTATTAACAAATGAAATGTAAAGAAAAGCTAAGTTGGCAAAGTATTATAATGATTACCTACTTAGATATAAACTATGTTGGCCTAGATTATTTATTTTCACGGCAACATCAATTGGTTTATATATTTATTTAAATTTGATGGTATTCTTTTGTTTAGTTAATATCAGCATTGTGGAGAGCTTATGCAACTTTGTATACACGTGACATTTAGGTTTCATTTTAGTTTAAGTTGTGCAACATGTCTTAGAACAGAATTGTTAATGAAAGGAACTTTTTTCTTCAAGAAATTAGATGTAGGTCTACTGATAAATCTAGTTATTTTAATAGTTTATATAAATGGACACACATGGGAAACCTCAGGTTTTCTGCTTTCAAGGCCATGTTAAACAATGTGGCTGAAAAGTCACTTAGGCGTTTGAATTTTTTTTATGTACAGTAAGCCTAATTTAAGAAGTCAAAGTGAAGCTTTAAATAGCCAAAGTTGATAATAAGCTTTTTCTACTGTCACATAACTTAATTATGAAATATAAAGATTAAAGATAAGAGCACACTATGTTATTTTATGCTTTCACATCTGCATTTATCTGGATGTTTATTTTAGTGATGTCATTTACTCAATACTCTGTATTAAAATACTATTTAATAGCCTTTCCTTAAAATGTAGGGCAAGTTGAGGTAAGCAGCATGCAGGAGACTTTTTCAGTTGGTAGCGAGCACTTGAGCTGCTTCTCTTTACACGAAATGAACAGAAATCGCCTAATAAGTGTATTGTTTTCCAGCTCCAGCCTAGCTGTGCAACTGGCCAGTAGCAGGGAAAGTGTCCTCATCATTTCAACCGATCCTGCTCACAACATTTCCGATGCTTTTAACCAAAAATTTTCCAAAGTGCCAACCAAAGTGATAGGATTCGACAACTTGTTTGCAATGGTTTGTTAAAAAACGATCCAATACTCTTAAACCTAGTTAGTTAATTTTGAAAAATGTTTTAATGATCACTAAATCCGGGTTCCAGCAACCATAAAAATCTGGAAAACAGGGAAAAGTCAGTGATTTTGCTTGTTTAGTGAGATCAGGGAATTCTATCAAATTTCTGAAAATTTCACACTTTCACATTTCCATTATTTACAGTAGTCAAAATAAAATTTTACTTCTCCCAGTGAATACTGATGGCTATTATCTCTTTTAGTACATTTGTCCCAGTTGAGCATAGCCTATTAATCTTTATTCTCAAATTCAGCATGTGATTTTCATGTCATGTTTCTATCCCTCTACTGCGCGTCTTTAGCCAAAATTGAGGCATGGCTATGCATATGCACAATAATTCAATTACGTTATAGGAAGAAGAAACTAAAATAGAATGTCTCTCAAAAAATTTAAACTCTACTGGTTTAAGGCAATCTTTTAAGGTTCCAATATGAACTCATTGAAATCTAAGTTAGATCACACCACCAATACCTCTTGCTTTATCCTCTTTATAGAGTGACACAATTTCATAATGTGTATATGTCTAAATATATTATTACATTAAGTTATGATCTTAATAAAATAATGTTTGTAATGTGTAGTGACTAGAAAAGTTGTAGATTGGCTCTGGAAAACCTGGAAAAATCAGGGAATTTTAAAATATATAATTTTGCTGGACATCCTGTAAACAACCTATTATGTGTACATGTGTTTAAACCTTGGATTATGTTATGACCAAGTCTCTCAAACAGCTTTGTTTTTATTGGCGTGTAAAGGGGGGAGAGGGGTCAAACCCGGGTTCATAATTTCAAGTTAAGATTTATCCAGCAGGACATACCATTAACATCAGGAGGGCCTAGGCTTTAATAATCAAAAGGATTAACTGCCTGAAAAAAATAAACTTGACCTAAATAAATCTGAAAAAATACCCCACCAACTTGTGAAGTTAGAGAAAATAATATATTAGAACTTGTTATTTCAGGAAATTGATCCAAATGTGGGCTTCAACGAGCTACCAGAGGAGTACTTCGAGGGTGAAAATGAGGCCATGAAATTAAGTAAAGGTGTGATGCAAGAGATTGTGGGAGCTTTTCCAGGCATCGATGAAGCCATGAGCTATGCGGAAGTTATGAAGTAAGGGTGAAAATAGGCCTATTATAATTACATGGGGATTTTTTATTTCATGCATGTTTAAATTATTTTAAAATATTGAAGAAATAAATTTATTGACAGACAACACAAAAGGATGCTCCCAAAAGCAACGGTTGGTTGCACATTGTGACAAACTCTGACTTTGGATATCAGGGTTTGATCTTTGATTGGATGCATTGGCATTATAATTATTTTACCATTTTCCAATATTCTTTCTATAGGCAGGCCAAGCCGAAAATAGATTTAACATCATAAAACTTTGGTGTCAATGATATTATAAGCTGAAAGTGATGATATTATAAGCTGAAAGCGATGATATTATAAACTGAAAGCGATGTTATTATTTATGTAAATACAAGTCAAATTAGAATTTGTTAAAAAAACTGGGCTAAAATTGTTTAAATTTTTTGTTTATATTGTATTTAACTATTTATTAACATATTCGGAGCTAAATCAAATATAAATATGCACAAAACATTTCACGCTTAGTAATATCAAACTCGATATATCCTTACCTTCGAGTCTTACAAATATCAATATCAAAATAATCAATTATCAACTTAGGTTTAGACCAAATAATAATAACACCTAAACATGTCATCAAAGATTAAACTACTATCAAATAAGGAGAATGGAATAAAAACTAAGAAGATATAATTTTGCCAAACACGATCGCCTTTAGCAAGGTTCATATATATTAACATCCTTGCTTGGACCTGGCGTGAAATCTTTTAAAGGCTGTAAACAAAGAATCGATCTATCAAAATTTGGGTATCGTAATATGTAAAAGTAGAAATCGTGATTTTTAATGTTAACCTCAGATAAAAAAAAAGCTTAAATATCCTGAAAATATTCATTTTCGTTGTGATACATTTTATACTTATAAAATAAGTAAAAACTTATACTATTCACATAAACGGCAGACTTGGTATAGTTCTATCACCAGTGTTATCACATTGAAAATTATATTGCATGATGTGGTATTTGCCACATTACAAAGAAATTGTGTTTATTTAGAATAAAAGCTTAAATTCGTGTTATTCATGTGAAAACAGTAGAATTTGTGTAAAAATTTGTTTTATTGCAATTGTGAATTTTGCATGTCCATAGTTATTGGCAATAGAGTTTTTAAATTAATATATTGATAATTCAGTTTTATAGTCTTACATCTCCAAAAATTACCATTTCTAGTTGGACATAGACAAGTAATGTAAAACTCAGAATATGATTATTTGTTTTAAATAAAGTTTTTATTTTTATTTTCCATCTTGTGCATTTGAACAGACATACTAATTGCTTCTTTGTGATAATGCTGAAACTGGAATAACTACAGACGAATTTTTTTAATATAATCATCATTTTTACAGCAAAAATTGATAACATATTGTTATTTTATATATATTTATATTATTTTTGAAAAGTGGTAGCAGAAGATTACCTTTCTTGATGTTTGAATATTTTAAAGTAGATCTACTAATGTTTCTAGTTTTAAGATTCTTCCTATGAACATTAAATTGTACATAAATGTTTCATAAGTTTTCTGTGTGTTATATAACTTGTGTTTAACTTTGCAGATTAGTTAAAAGCATGAACTTCACTGTAGTTGTATTTGACACAGCTCCTACAGGCCACACTCTCAGACTTTTGTCCTTCCCGCAAGTTGTCGAGAAAGGGCTCGGCAAATTGCTAAGGATCAAAATGAAGATTGGCCCGTTGATTTCACAGGTTGGGTACTTTTTTTTTTATAAGTAAAAATCACAATTTTAAATCAGAAAGTAACGTTGAGCACATAATTTATACAACAGCATGCATATGAACACATGTTAATTTAATGTATTCATTGTTTATGATGCTTTATAATTGTTGGCAGATGAGTTCCCTTCTTGGAATCAGTGACTTTAATCCGGATTCTTTCTCCAAAAAGATTGAAGAAATGCTAGTAATTATTCGTCAAGTAAATGAACAGTTTAGAGATCCAGTAAGTACTACAGTTAAATTAATGTTAAAAACTAGCCATAGCCTGTGAATCATAATAATCATCAACTGTTTTCAGCCTGGGGCCGGATCAGTTTAGTAAAATCCCTCCATCTTCTCTTCTCACTTAGACATTTTCTATTATCTGTTCCTATTTGGTATTTTTTCCTTTTCCATCCTCATTTCATGACCCTGCCATCTCAGCCTTGCTTCCTATACTATCTCATGTAATCCCTGTACCCCACTCTTTCCCGGATAAAGTAATTCCTAATCCTGTTTCTCCTCATGACAGCTAATATGCTCCTCATAAACTTAATTCTCATGGCCTCCACTTTCCTAGCCTCTCTTACATTCAATGTTCATGTTTCTGCTGCATATGTGATAATGGGTGCAAAGTACGCCCTGTACCGCACTTCCTTACATTTAAAGAGCTTTTCACTTACTTACGCTTTCAAGGTTGTTTACACTCTGTATCTTTCTCAGCTCTATTCCATCCAACTTTATAGCTTTACTAGGATGTATCCTTTTCCTCCTTCTCATTACCATCGCTTCACACTTACTGTGCTAAATTTCCATCCACACTTTTTTACTTTCTAATTATATTCCTATGGCTATTCCTTCCTTCTCTCCCCATACCACCAAGTCATCAGCAAAAAACATAGCTTTCATTCTTTACTACCCGAATTTCCTTGCCACTTTATTCATGACCATTTCCATTAGCATTACTTTAATAGTAGGGGTGAGAGAGCACTCCTCTGCTTCACTCCATTTTATTTTTTTAAATTTGGAACCATTTATCCCCACTATCATATGTGTGTGAATATATAACCTTAATTGGGTACTTGGTTAAGCGGTATGAAAAAATATTTTTCAATTATTTTTATAAAGATTGTGATAGTTATAAATCCAGAGATGTAAATACTATAAAAAAATGTATTTAATAAATATAAAGTAGTCAGTCAACTAGGTATCCACACTTACTGTGGATTTACACACTTGCTGAAAAGCAAGAGCAGAACAGAAATGTAATCACGTGACAAGCGTTGATGCAGGCATGTCCAATCCGCAGGCCACTTGTGGCCCCAGAGTAAGTTCTGTGCAGCCTGCCATCTCAAATTGAAATACTTTAAATTGTAGACATAAACAACAAACTAGGCTCTTTAAGCTGACGTAAATGCTCGCTAACCTTTGTGTAGTTTCCAGAATCAGAATCGTAAGTTTAATGTTTCTTGTGTAATATATTTATGTATGCATGGATGGATGGATGGGTGGATGGATGGATGGATGGATGGGGGGGTGGGTGGGTGGGTGTATGTGTGTATGGGCATTAGGTATTATAAATCTCATTTATGGCCCCTGGCCAATTTTCCGAGAACTTATGTGGCCCTCTGCGGGTAAAGGTTGGACATACCTACTATAAACCAATCAAAATATTTCAGCCTCATTGGCTATGTTAGCACGGCACGACTTGAAATTATAGCTTTTTCCCCCCTTGCATGATAGATACCATTTAGGCAGACTCAATAAAATTTCAAAACCAACTGACTCAATCATTGTGCATGCACCAAAAAAACAAGATAGCAGGAAACTGCATCTACTCTTGTGAAATATTTTGAAATAACTCATTAAATGTGTTGTTCTTATCATGTTTTGATTTGTTTCATAACACTGTTTATCCACTAGTAAATAAAATCTGTTGATAATCAGTTGTTTCTAGTTTGTGATTGCAAAGTGTCATAAGCTATATATAATTCTTCTATTGTGTGAATTAATATGCTATTCTGCAGATTCTACTCTCTATTTTTGGAAAACGTGTGAATAAAAATGTATCAAAAAAGACTGCAGGTCCACAGAATAACTTGAAAAATACACCTAAAAGTAATTTTTGGGGCATATTGAGAACTTTCAATAGTTGAGTAACCCACCTCGGTGGCATAGTTAGTTAACATGCTAGTTTCGTGTTGAATTAGACTGCTGAGGATGGGGAGGTCAAGGTTTGAATCTCACTCAGGTGAACTATGGGTGGTTTTCCCTAAATGGTTTTCCATTCTCCCTCCACGCAAAGTCAGGTTCAATTCTTCTATGTTCAACCTTCTCAATTCCTAACCCATTAGTGTAATTAGTACTTAAGCGTATAACCCGAACAGGTAGTAAGACGTGGTGCTAAGTAATTAAGTAATAGTTGAGTAGATTTGAGTGTTGAAATCTAAATATGGCAACTTTTTCCTTACTTTATAAAATGTATTTGGTTTGGTCTAAATTAATTCTGATGAATTGAGAGGGTTAAATATTTAACTTTGTTTGTTTTAGAACCAGACAACATTTGTGTGCGTGTGCATTGCAGAATTCTTGTCTCTGTATGAGACAGAGCGTCTGGTCCAGGAGTTGACCAAGTGTGGGATCGACACACACAATATAATTGTGAACCAGCTCCTATTTCCCTCTCCAGGGGAAGCGCCGTGCAGGATGTGTGCTGCGCGGCACAAAGTGCAGGCCAAATATCTCGACCAGGTACTGACCACTACATGTTTGAACTAAACCCAACTTTTGCCAGTCTTGTACACCCCTTTCAGGGCCATAGCCTAATTAAAATACCCCACCCAGCTCTTAATTAAAGAGGAAAATAAATTCTTGCTACCTTGTATGATAGAAATTGTTACAAATTTTACTGGAAACGCTGAACTAAACTAATAAAATTAAGTTTCTAGAGGGTCGAACCCACCATTTTTATATTTTCCTGCTTGATAAATGTTGATAGCTATTTTAAACATCAGTTTGAAAAATGGCACAGGCTTTAAGTCACTGGTTCCCAAATCCTGGGCTGTGACTGAAATGAGGTTCACAAGAATGTTCCTGAGGGTTGTGGAAATGTCTAGAAATATTTTTTCGATCATTTTCAAATATAACAATTACAGACACTTTATAAAACTTGCACATTATGAATAACTACTGCAATGCTGACAATACTAAGTGTTGAAACCTTCCTGTACTTGGAATTTTGGGCCCAACTCACTCAGGAAGTTGAAAAGGTTCTTTTCCCTCTTCTGACAGTATTGTCTACCTCTTTGAATAAGGATTTTCAGGTCGTGTAACATTCAAGATCTTCAAAATGGTTTGTGTAGTGCTCTGCCTATTCATATAGAACTCAAACTCGAAGAGTTCGTCTACAAATGAAGCAGCATCATGGTTATCACTGTAAATTCTGATTTGTCACCCAAATTTTCACGGGGAATTATTGGGTAATTTTCTATTCGTAAGGTTTAAAAGTTACTGAAATTTATTCAATTTAGTTGAGAACATTCATCGATACAAAATTAAAAACTCAAAAGAACTTTCCCCAAAAAATGAAACATCATTAAAGTAGCCACTGAAATAGTATTTTTTGGTCACATAACTGACATTATAATGAAGTTTCATTTTCATTAAAAAATGGTGCTTTATGTTTTGTTTGTGCATTAAATTATTGAAATAATTCTATTTTTATTATTTAAATTAATTCAACTAAATTAAATTAATAAACACTAACATGAAAATAATAGGCAATTGAAACTACCCTTTGGGTCACCAGGCTGTAAAAATATATTTAGAGTTGTGATCAAAAAAGTTTGGGACACACTGCTTTTAGTGATACTGATTTATTTAATCATGTCAATAATATCTTCCATTAACTCTATAGATGGGATCATTGATCATATTTTGTCACTTTACAGATGTACGTTTATGAAAATATTTGATAAATACAAGCAAACTTAAAATGAAGCACAGTCTGTTCTTTATTTCATAACAATGATTTGGCCTTGGGGTCATATAAAACTTATACTAACAGCAATAAAACTACTTTTACATCGGTACTGCATTAAAAAAGTTGTAAACATTTGCTAAATTAGATCAACATGTACGCTTTGTATTAGTTAGTTAAATGGAATTTTAGGGCATTTTCCTTTTCTTTAAATTAACGAGGCGTGCGAGTACTCGAAAATTTAAGCCGAGTCAAGTTTTGGTATTCGTTACAACTTTAGTCATTACAAAACTCAAAAAAACACAAGTACTCGATATTTACAATTTTATTGAAAAAATTCTGAGTTTAATTAATTTGATTCAATTCTAAAATATTAATTCATAGAAAATAGAATCCCTCAATATTTTATTTTGTTTGATTTAAAAATATATAAGTTTAACTTGTACAACTATATTTGGAAGAAGGTACAGGAAAGGTGGATAGAAACTTAATATAAAAGGGAACGAACACATGGCTTTAACAATGAAAAGAACAACACAGGTCATGCTTTACATTGCTGCCACTGGACAACGAGGTAATGGCTGCCTTTTGAAGAAAATCATTTGTTACTGGTCATTCCCCTTGACTTAGCTTTCATTCTTTCTGAACACATCAAGAGGGAGTAACAAACACTCAACACAACTTACTAAAAGAGGAAACCAAAAAAACAAAAGGTAGAAAAAGGAAATTGGTAAAAAATTATAAGACACTAAGATAGGAGCATCCGTTTCACATCCCTCCTGATGAGTTCCATTGGAATTAAATCTAGATTGGGGGATTGGGCGTTAACTATCGATTTTCTTCAAGAGGCAGCCATTACCTCTTTGTCCAGTGGCAGCAATGTAAAGTGTGAATTGTGTTATTCTTTTCATTATAAAAGCCATAGAGTGTTAATTCCCTTTTAAATGATTTTATCCACCTTTCCTGTACATTCTTCCAAATATAACAAAACACCTCAAAAAGTGAAGATAGGTTTTCCTTAAAGAGACATATTGCACAACTATATTGAATTTATTTATAAAATCTGAATTTATATGGTCCTAATTTTTTAAAAAAAAGCTTAGTTCTTTGAAAGATTTGTTTGTATTTATAGTTTATGCATGGATCTACTAAAATTCAACTTGAAATAGTCCTAGTACAAATATTGCTCTTCTTGAACATGAATAAATCCTGATGTTTTCATTCTGTAACATTGCAACATGTTACAACATACTACCCCCCCCTCCCCCCAATCTTAAGCGTCACGCGAAGGTTTGCCTCAAGAGTCATACTACCCACTCCATATAAAACATCAATAGTAATAAACTTCCTGCAATAGTAAGCTTCTCTATTGTAGAGACTGTCTTTAATCTGTACGAATTCAATCAAGAACGAAACTCCCCCACAAAATCAAAATGTTCATGTACTTACCGCTTGTGGGTGGTAACAATTCAATCTCGACTCAAAATGAAAAATGCCTCCTCTCCCACTCCTAATGTTCACAAAGAATGACATTAATTGTTTAATATAGCATAGACACTTAACAGCGGTGTATAGTATACTAATACTAAGAACTAGTAGTAAGTTGGCTACAAGGTAGGGTTACATGCTAGTTCATGATTGCTCACCACACTCATTTTGGTGTTGCTGCAACATGTTAACACGTGTACATGTTAAATGTGATGTCTTTCTGGAAATATCCTTCCGCTAACATTGTTTAACAACGAGAAGGCCTAATGGCTAAATGAAAGGGCCTTTGTATAAAATATCCTATGTCTGCCATCCCTCCAGCAATCGAACAACATTTCACTCCTCAGATAACATTGTGATGAGAATATATTAACGTGGTGAGGATCCCGAAATAACTGTCATGGTAAATACGTCTCATTTGCAGGAATTAGATCACCAAATTTGATGCTTACCTTTCTCCGGTTTCCATCCTGTGGCCTGGGTCAGTTTTTTTTATTCAAGTCATATATTTTTCCACTACCAGCTGGCTAGGCTTGTCATAACTTCATATACCTTACAATCTAACTTAAGACTAGGACAGGCACAACATCAAGTCCCTGGCCGTTAATTCATCACTGTGAATGGGTAAACCCATGCCAGGACTTGAACCCGCAACCTTTAGCTTAGTAGACAGACATGCTATCGACTGAGCTAATGTGTTGGATTGCCACCATATATTATTCGGTAAATAGCTGCGTGTCCTGTGAAATGTTGGTTGATTTAGCCATTTAAAAACTTACACATTAACACCCTTGTCCACACACACACTAAAACACACACACACACACACACTCATACATTATATGATTTTCTTCATCTGTTTTTTTTATTTTTATAAGGTTGGTACAAATTGAATTTGAAATAGGTCCTTATGTTGTAATTATTATATTATTTTGTTTTCCAGATAAATGACTTGTATGAAGATTTCCATGTTATAAAGTTACCACTTCTAGAGCATGAAGTTCGTGGTGCTAACCAAGTGAAAGAATTTTCTGCCAATCTCTTAAAGCCATACCAACCTAAGTGACTGTCAAAATATAAAAACAAATTAAAATATGGTTAATTTATAGTTTAAAATTTTAACTTTCAATTTAAATTTCATGTATATTTTTTTAGAGCACTTGTTAATTAGTTCCACAGGATTGAATAATATCAATTTTGCAATTTTGGAATTATTTGAATTTTATTTTGTGTGTGTTTAAATTTAAAATAGATTTGGTTTTTGGTACATGTTTAGTTAATATGTATACTCTTCTGTCATCTCAATAAAATATTTGGTTGTTTTTTTTATAATAGTCATTACACTAGCTTAATTACCATAAATTTAATGAAAAAAAATATTCACGTAAAGCTGCGTATACACTAGGCGAACGAGGGCGAATAAAGGGTAGTGAACGAATTTGTTTGCTTAATGTATACATAGAAATGAACACCACAGAACATGTTTTTTCACCTTCACTAAAGTTCGCTCACTGGTTGTTACATCAAAGGATGTTCACTAGCATTCTGTTAATATTGTATACGCAGCTCAAGATGGGGAAGAATACACATCAAAATATCACTTACCTGGCCTCCCATTTGATTTACCTAAGTTAAGTATATTCCATTATAAATATGCCAGTGAAATATTGAAGAAAAAAAACATTGGAGGTGCAAAGTTCACATTCACAGTAATTTTCAGACACATCAGGCGCCTTCTTCCACAGAAGACACACTGATCTGCCCTAAAAATTACTGTAAATTATTTTAAAACCTAACATTTTATGGTGTCCAGACCTTTTCATTCTTTTCTATTTTTCAATTTTCAAGTAAGACTTAAGTCACACACATTCCTGCCACACACATTCCTGCCTGATGGTTAAATCAACATTTTAAAATATGGAAATCTTGCTTCAATGGTCGTATCGTCTAACATATCACTCTTGCAATAGATTGGATTGCCAATGAAGGGAAGGTCGGGGTTCAAATCTCGGTTGGGTGTGACAAAAGTGGTTTATGCTTAATAATTTCTCTCTCTCCTTCCAAACAAATGCAGGTACATTCCTTATAAATTATACCTACCTTCGTCATCCCTACTACATTAGCATCAGGAGCCTTGCATGAAATATATTTTGTGGGGGGTGAGACAATGAATTTCCCAACTCTATGCTTTATGAATTAGAAAAAATTCTCAGGTTACGAGGTAACAAGAGCAACTTTGAACACACTGGGGGGTATGGAGGTATGGAGGTATGGAGGTATGGAATACACCCTGTTAACAGGGGGACCAGGGGTTTCTTCTCTCGGAAAATTTAAAAATCTGAGGTGTTAATTGGGCCTTGAATCAATCTTTTAGGCAGCTGTATTTTTAAAGATATTTATGATGGATTTTTCAAATTACAGGTGTTACTGGTATTTGTTTTGAAATTCACCATCGTTGTATGTAGGAAAACTATCGCGTTTCGGCTCATAAAAACTCCAGGCTTTGTCAAGTAATCAACTTAAAACATTACATAGCCTTCTTAAGGCTACTAGTGTCTAGTAGGCTAGTAGTAGCAGACTTAAAAAACTAGTAGGTGATGACGACAGCGCTACTAGCCTACTTGATTAAGCTGTCTATACAATCTACTCCAGAAGATTTCTCCTTTCAATGTTTGATGCGTTATAAAGTTAGAAACTTTTTAACAGTAGGGATCGACAGTTAGGAAATTTAAAATTTGTCTGTACATGTCTGTGGTAAAAAATGTTCGCAATCGAATGTACTATGGTACACAGTAATTCTAGGATTCTTTCCCAACTCAATTTATTGGCTCTCCACAAAATTCCTAACTTTTAAGCTTTCTCCCAACATTGTAGGGGGGAGACACCCCTTCCTTCATCGCAGCGTGTTGCCCCTGATTAGCATAATTAATACTACCAAACTAATGAGACGCTTTAAGAAAAAAAAGCATTGAAGTTTATAAAAACAAGAAAATATAAATTAAGATTAGTCTATCTTAACTTATTTTGTCTGAATTTCAATGTTTTATAGTAACCTATTAAATGCTTTTGCAGTTAATATATATATTTTTTCTAAATTTGGTCCTTATTAGAAAAATGTGCTCTAAATACCATAATATTGATTTAATACTTTCCCAACAGACATCAACACATAGTTGGTTTATAGTTAATTTGGCTTTAAAAGTTAATCAAACACTTTTATATTCATCCTCGTTGCAAATAAGTTTGGTCCCTTTGACAAGTAAAATCAATTTACATCAGTCATCACTTGCCAAAAGGCCAAAAACATTTGATAGGTGGCTAAATATGGGACGACTTTAAGTACATTTTCAGCTGTTTGAAAAGTCCAAACCTACCCTGAATAAACAATACATACTATGGATCAACAGAAAGAACAGACTTAAACACAATTTAGTTTTTACTTTTCAAGACATTTTATTAATACTATAAATAAATATATTACAAAATTATTTGATCAGATGTCACCTGTATCTTGTTAAAGTACTAATTATCCAAATATCTCATAATTGTTATGATAAAATCGACATTAACACTTTCAAACAGTAGATATGAGATAAAATAATTACTACGAAATATGTTAAGATCGGTATTAGACCCATGATAATGTTTTATGTTGTCTAATTAATATAATTATGATCCAACTAACATCAATGACATTTTAAGGATATGTGGTGGTAAAACACAGTTTATTCTTTAACATCTAACATGTTGTGTATTTGCTATTTATATTTTACATCAAGACTTATTTTAAGTGTTTTTTAAAGAGAAGAAATTCTAATTATATATATAAGTTTTGATCTAATTGAAGTTTTGCACTTTGTATAATTGTAATGTTTCAATAACAATTTTCGATCATTACTATTTAAAAATAGCAATATTTCATTTGTAGTGAAATTGTGTCAGCGATGCAAACCTATTAATGATATAATTTTGTTTCACTGATAATTGCTGTATAAAAAAAAGGTACCTTTTTGTTTTGCACTTTAGAAGTACATGACTGTACAGTTACTGTACATTTAAAGAACTGCTTGTTGAGCAGCTAAAATACATAAAATGTTTACTCTATGAATTAAATTAAGTGCACTAAACATATTATAATACTAGCTGAAGTACCTGTTGTTGACTGTGAGAAACGCTTTTAGTTAAATGATAGTAAATGGAAGGCAACTTTAAAATTAGTGCCTTTAAACCCTGTTTTGCCTGTGGCCATTTTGCTTTTGACCCAGATTTTAATTAATTAAAATACTCTAGTAAAATTTTTTTAAATTCTGGCTTCAAAGTGCATCTGTTTGTACACAGGGGTTACTAATTTTAAAATTTCAGCCCTCTGTGTGCGGTAGATATCGCACAATAATCATGACAAACAATCTCTCCATTTTAATAACACAGATGTCATTAATAAATATGATAGACTTGTAAAAAATAAAGTACAAACAAAAGTAAAAATACTAAAACATATTTACAAACACTTCTTCGATATTTCAATGCTACATGTGCATGTGCTTTGGAGAAGAGTCACATGTGGCATTAAAATAATGAAGTGTTTCTAAATATGTGTTAAGTGCTTTTATTTTGGCTTCAATTTTCTACAATTCAATCATATCTAGGGTATTAAAAGATATACTATAACATATTTACTTTGTAATAAAATCATAGTGTGCATAAAAAAGAAAAAGACCACAAGGGAGCCCAAGAAAGAGATGGGAGGATAAGGTAACAATAAGTGTGCAAGTGAGAGGAGAGTGGTTGAAATATAGAGGAACATGGAGGCATTTTACTAAACTGACCTGGCCACAGGATGAAAACAATTGATGTTGACGAGTGTGCATCAATTAACTTAGGGCCAAAATAGAACATTCTCATAAAGAAGTCTAATAACTTTCAAACTCATCATTCTATTATCTACACAAAATTTAGAGTGGAATCTTTTTTTTTTTTAAAGACTTTGGCACTAAAATAGGTTAAATCAGCCAATACAGTAACTAGAAAAACTAGGTACCGCACTTAATTTATAGTTTATTTAGATTTATGTTTAATGCTTTTAGTAGTGCATACATTCACCACAGCAGAGAAGCACTGTGTTAGAGAAATAATTACAGAATAAACACTATTCTTACTTAAATATGCCTTGTTTTATTGTTATGACAGTTGTGATAAACACTGATAAACATTAAACAATAGCCTAAAAGAGCACTATTTTATTAAAACTGAAATAGTAGATAGATTTGAAAGAATAATGGTCAAGTTTAAAAACGTTGGCAAACTTCATTCAGAAATACATATAATTTATATGCCTTCCATCAACTTGAAAACTTTCTCATAAATTACACCTCTTCATAGGAATATTCCCCAATTAAACAAGTTGGTGTGTACCCTACATGAGTCATAATCACTGTGTATAGTAGTAATATATTTTGGATTAATGCTGGTTAAAGTTAAAGTGTCTTTCTAATATCCAGCATGATCAAATAAAATAAATATGAACTCATATTTGAAAAATAATGGATATTTTTATGACTATGCAAACACGTTTGTTACATTAAAGAAGAAAAGATTAACAAAGCTCCATTTTACAGACTTGCTACAAAAAAAAAAAAAAA
>CABFWB010002778.1:64378-90445 GCA_902151455.1 Timema bartmani
ATTAAATGTGGAAAAACACCCCATGAACACTTAGCAAGGAGAACCCCAACCGCGTCCAATGTCTTAGATCACATGGCCGCACTACTTTAGTATAATGGTGTGTTTATATGAAATAGTTGATACTGGTAGAAACAAAATTAATATATTATATAAAGTAAACTAGGCTATCTGCATAGCAAATAAATCACTATGCGAGTGAATTGTATATAATCTAAGGAGGGTGAGTTTCATTTCATTCAGGTAAAGGTTAGGAATACTATTGAGACCAAAAAAAAAGCCTCCATATCCAATCATCAAGTACACACTTAATCTTATAAGTGTGAACCAAATTAAAAAATTAAGCAACCACATTGACATAGTTCTGAAAAATCTGTCAACAGTCACTATTGTAATATGTGACAGGTCCAATATAGGATACCAAAATATAATAAGCAAATAAAAAATATCATTAACTGTAACAAACAAACTGTATTGTAATGTACACAACTACCTGTAGAGCAATCATGTGTGTTGCAAACCCGTCTACTGGGTGGACGCGCATCCTCTGCACACCCAGAAGATAGTTGTTGTTTGTCATCCAGACATTTCACCTCTCTTTTTTGGACTCCAGTGCCACACTCTCTTGAGCACTGCAATTAAATTTGAATGTCTATTTATTTATTTTCATTTGATTTATTTAACGTGCACTTCCTGAACAAACTGATTATAACGACACACGACTTATAAACTAATTTAAATCTAGAACAGACACAACATCCAGCCCCCAACAGTTAATTCATTACTGTGAAAGGGGAAACCCCCATGCCAGGAATCAAACCTGGGACCCCTAGATCAGTAGACAAACACGCTACCTGAGGTGTCTGAAAACTTGAATGCTGGTCATCACCAAGTAACTATAATTTTGTTATATTTGGAAGAAGGTACAGAAAAGATGAATATGTTTCTATATATCTTTCATAACTACAATGAAAGGCTAAAATAAATTCACATATTCAGGCTCGTATCCAGAATTTATATTCTTGGCGAAGGTACAGACAGAAAATATTTCTCAGCACAAGAATGAATGTAATTTTATCACAAAATATTAAAATCACAAATAAAATATCTAAAAAAAAAGTTATCACGGTGAGGTCTTTGTTTCACGAAACGCGCAATAACTTCTTGAGTATCTATATCCTGGTGAACAGACATGAGAGCTATATAGTTTGTCAACCAGTCTTCACCGGTCAAATTCCAAAGGTACATCTTCAATCTCCTAAGTGTTGAAAAAGAGTGTTCTGGGGATTCTGTTGAAACAGGAAATTTTGCAAAAATACGAGGGATGATTTTTAAATTAGAAAAGAAATTCACATTGCATTCAACAAAAGCTCCTATGACAGTTGTGGAGCTTAAGCTTGTGTCTATTTTCCTCCCACTTTTTCTTCCAGATTGAAAATTCTGCTGGAAAAGTTAATGTTTTGGGAAGAATATCTTTATAAAACTTGACGCAAACATGGATGTCTTTATCAATTTCATTCGTATGCATGCAGGGGATGGGAATAATTTTATGGAAGGCCGAAAACAAGCTTTATGTATTTATAAAAAGGAGTCCTCAGCTCAGAAACAGAAGGGATGTAAATTGAGCGTCTGAAATACTCTTGTGATGTGGTTGCTAGTATGTTCTCCCTTGCTATCTGTCTAGCATTGCGTCTGGGAATTCCAATAGTTTCTTCATCTATGAACCCGCCTCGGTGGCGTAGTTAGCTAACGTGCAAGTTTCGTATTGAGTTAGGCTGTCGAGGACAGGGAGATCGAGGTTCAAATCTTGCTCAGGTGAACTCTTTTTTTTTTCTTTTCCTTTCCTAAATGATTTGCCACTCTCCCTCTACACAAATGTGGGCTCACTTCCTTTATATTCAACCTTCCCAATTCCTAACCCATTAAAGTAATTAGTACTTAAGCGTATAACTCAAACGGGTAGTAAGATGCGGTGCTAAGTATTATTATTATTCATCTATGAACTGAAGCTTTGTCTCGGCAGTATCAATTAGGGCATCAAATTCACTTACCACACTCTCATGAAGTGTTTATAATTGGGCCATTAAGTTATTGATATTTTAAAAATAAAATTGTCTTAGATCGATGTGTTCGCGAAGGATGGGTAGGAGGGGGTTAGAGGTGATCCCGTAACCCACCCCCTTCCCCTTAAATACAGCTTTTAGAGTTTTACTAAACTAAACAATTTGAATGCAGAACATCTGTGAGAAATTTGATTCACAAAAAAGATTTTTTTAGCACTGAGTTTGACTAATTGTTCAAGTTATACACATACTGATTATGAGCTAATGAGTTAGGGATGAGGAAGGTTGAATTTTAGAGTAAGTGTATCCACATAGAGTGGAAAACTATTTGGGGAAAAAAAACCTTCAGTATATCCAACCGGGATTCGAACCTTGATCTTCCTGTAATCAGCAGTCTTGACTATTGCAAGAGTGACGTCTTATACCATGCGGCCACCGAAGGAAGTCAAAAACGAATTAAAGGGAAACTATGAAACACCGTTCTCCAATATAAAAAACATTTTCTAACTTGTATATATAAGTACTTAATAGTACAAACAGGTTAATTTAATTTGCAACCAAATGGAAATAATCAATATATTGTGTGTTCCTCCAAAATCTTGAGTTAAGCTCATGCCATAGTAAAAAAAAAAGTCCAAAAAAATAATGAGACAGATCAGCTAAATTATATAATTAGAATATATTTATTCCAGTTGTTTCTTAGTGGTGAGGAAATAATTGCAGGCTCCTAACTTCAATCTTTAAAAGTGACTTAACATTTTATAAATACATACAATTGGAGAATTATGAAAAAAGGTTAGGAGTATGGATCATAAGGTAATAGGGTAGTAGAGTAATAGAGTAAAATGTTTCTAAGTGTCTTATCATTCTTTACAATTATTTTTTTCTTAGCGATTGTGTTGCATGTTTCACACTCCCTCCTGATGAATTATAATAGAATGAAACCTAGGTCAGGGGATTTGGTGGTAACGATCAATTTTCTTCAAGAAGAGGCCATTGTTCAATGGCAGCTGTGTTAAGTGTGAACTGTGTTCTTATTTTAATTGTAAAAGTAATATTGTGTTTGTTCCTTTTATGGGTTTCTATTTACGTTTCTTGTACCTTCTTCCAAATTTAATACTATTACTTCATTTTATTGTAGAGATATCTTTTAAATATACTGTAATATTAACATATTTAACAATGAGTTGGCCCAATGGCTAAATATTTTATGTCATAGTAATAAAAACATTAATTTTGATACAATTCATCATTGTCTGGAGCACAGCTGTTCACTTGTTGACCTCCTACCAGAGAGATAAGTTAGAGCATTAATTGACATACAGAGAGATGTCTTTCCTATTTCTTCTTACTGTAATTAAAACACTCATTCAGAATTGATTGAATAGTTTTTGGTTGAAAGAAGATGCGGGAGCCCAAAATGAACTGTTCCACCATCATATCTACCCTGGTATTTTGGTGGCTTTGTCCACCCATGATGTGTATTAAATATATCCCTCAGTTACAATGGGCACATACCTGACCCCACTCCGTAATGAACCAGTCCGGAGCACAGGAGTTTGACTCGCACACTCTGTCGGTGTCTGGCTTGAGATTTTCAGGGCAGTTCATATAAAGTGCCACGTGGTGCTGCCCCCTGATGAAGGCTACACACACGACATCTCTCGTCTGATGACCTTGGCCACACCCAGGGGAACACTGTGTACAACACACGAATTAAATAATGTCGGCCAGAATTAATTACTTACCATGTTTTAAATTATATATATATTGAATTAAATAGAGTTAAAAAATGACATCTGGACACATGAATTGTGTCCATATATTATATTTTTTCAACCATATTTAATTTAATTTAAAGTGTACCCCTTATAACACTTGTCATCATTATGGGAAATAGTCACTCCCTGTAGGCTTATGTCGTGGATTAATATAACAATCAATTTACGAAACGAAACCAGAGGTCTCTATTTTTGATGCACCACTGCTATATGGGCGAGTATTATGATGCTTTTATATGATACTTATTACAGAGGCACAGGTGGCGAGTCTGATTCTGGTACAGGAGGTAGGATTTTAATCTTGATGTTAAAAGTTGGTGCATTCATCTTAAGATCAGAGTTGTGAAGTCAGTACACCAAGCCTTCGACTTGAACCCCAAATCAGAGTCATTTATTAATTTTCAAATGTATATTAAATATTAATAGCAAATTAATAACAAATTTCATGCAGTAAATGGTAGTGCAAGGCATTTTATCCCCATCACTTGAATCATCAAGCTACTTAGGTTTATAAAACATAAAATATATTTTGAAAATTAAAATTGCAACAGTTTGTGGGGGCCTCTGATTTGTGGAAGCCCTGGAGCAGTAGCCTGTCACCCTCCCTTAAATTTAAGTTTGTATATATTGTTATAGTATTATACGTTTTTATTTTGAGGCCAGAGTCGAAGTCGATACATTTTTACCGACTTCAACTCCACAGCACTACTTAAGATGTTTATCTACACCTTCTGAGAAATTGGGTCAGAACTCAAGTAAAAATTTAGTCATCATACGGTACATGGGTGATTCAGACACCTAATAACCCACTTGCATTAAGCGACTGTAGAACAGATAGTAATTAATTTTATATCAGTATTTTAAGACACTTGAAAAGTATTTGGTGAAGTTAAATGTTTTAAGTGTATCCCACCTGCCCCCAAGGACCTGCGAACCACTTTCCGCTGCATTGTTTGTCACTGGAGCACGCTCTGGTATCGTCCGGCCTGAGACCTAGGTCGCAGTGCAATTCGACTGAGCAATGGACGCGCCGGGTCTGAACCCCTGTCCCACACTCCTCGGAGCACTGAAACACATTCAAAGGTTCTTAAGCATTATAACTTTACCCCCACTCACAAGATCACTGACATAAAAACTTAATCAACACTAACAATTTTCCCTTTAACTATAGTAATAGTAAAGCGTATAACCCGAACGGGTATTATTATTATTATTATTATTATTATTATAGTAATAGTTATTTTTACTTTGCTTATCACTAACAAAAACATGTATCTTTAACAAAATAATTTGAAAAATGACAATTAAAGACAACACATTTGAATGTAACAAGAAATTAGAGTAGGGTTGTATCCACTAGTTTATGAATCCGAATCTACATTTTACATACAAATCTCGAATTAGAGCCATAGACCAACATGGTACCTAAATATAGTAGAGTTACTTTACTGCAATTCTTAAGCTTGAACTATAAAAAATAATTTAAATGACACAATTTTTTTGTTATAATACAATAACTCAGTTAATTGGTAAATCAATGGTGTGGGGTCTGGTTTTTTTAAAGTTTTCCTATAATTTTGTTGAACTAAAGCCCCAATAAGCAGTATAAGAACCATAAAACAAATGATAAAAAACCCTCAATTTTGATATTATTTTCTCAAATCTTCTTAAGTATTCAAGCCATTCAAGGCTTCAATGGTCCCATTCCTACAATACACACTTAACCTTAGTGTCAATTAAATTTAACACAACTCATTTGCGAATAGTAATATTTTGGTAAGCAGTTGGAATTGAATTAGGGGTCCTCTACATAGCAGTCACCCTCGTTTTATTGAACCACGGGAAATAAGAAGTGGTAAAATCCTATTGCAGATTTTATTAGCACTAGGACAAGGGTCCTAATGAAAAGGTTGGATCAAAACTCTGATCCAGGAGTTCAGAGTTAAATCCAAACAAATAATTCAATACAGGTAAATGTTGGTGCATTTAATTATAAATGTACCTTCCTCACACTGTGTCCTTATGGTAGATGGTATTAGGAAGTTGAGTTGTGCGTTGCACACTTCCTCCTGACGAGTTCCGATAGAAAGAAACACAATAGTTCGAGGGTTAAAGGCATGGACCTTGCACTTTATGATAAAAGCGAGCCACTTGGTACAGTTGATGATTGGAACCCCTGAATGATTTTAGGGATGGCGCCCCTCAGTGCCCGCCTGGGGGCGCTAGTACCCCTTAATAAACGAGAACAATCAGTTTCTCACTTTTTCTTTGAAAATGATTGTTCATACGATAAAAGTATAAATACAGAATTTAGAGATGATTTAATTTCTTACAATAATGGTCTTTTGCATAGCAGTAATCGTTACCGAGATATGAAGCATTATATGTTAAGATTATTGTTGATGCACAGAAAAGCCTTGAGTAAAGTGTATTGTGTAAAGTGTGCAAAGTGTAATACTCTTTAAATACCAGTAGTGTGTGTTATTACAACATTTTACCTAACAATATAACCCCGCCCATCTCAATACCACGTTTCTCCCCTCCCTACCTTCGGGTGTTAAGAATAAAATATGTATGGACAACCTTGCATCTTTTATAACAGCAAACAAGCAACTTGGCACAGTTGAAATTGTTTTTAGAAATGGCATGCCTTGACGGCTCTTTAATTTATGAAAATCAATAATATGTTTTACACTTTTTCTCTAAAAGTGCTGTAATTACGATAACACCAGCCAAGCACAAATAAAATAGAAGTAATTCTAAACATTAGTCCTTACATATTTTTAAATACCAAACCATATATAGTTTTTTTTATTTCTAGGCTTCGGGTATGCCTGACATTCTTAATATTTTACAACCTGTTTTTAAAAAAAAAAAATATTCTCATTTAAATAATGTCATAATTTAACTGTCACTGAATTCCCCATTAAAGTAACATAGAGCTGTGCACTTCAGTTGTATTTGTCACACAAGTGCAGACATAACCTCTGCAGCTTGAGGAAGTGTAATCTATACTGGTCGCCAACCATTATCAACTTTTCCCCACAAATATGCTGCAGGGCGGATTTAATGTTAAAATATCATATTAAACCTCTAAAGATAGGACATGAAATATTTCCGGGGAGAAACTGACAATAATTTTGACATAAATAACTAACTTAAACAACACATTCTCGCCTCAGGTCGTGGATTTGCCACTTTGCTCCATCTGTAGCCTACTTGGTAGACATCCCGCTTGGTGTGTAAATAAAGTGTGTCCACTGTAAGGGGAACTGCGTCTAATTTCCTGCCTTTCTTTGTAAAAAAGACTCTTCCTACATTCAATCACATTTCCCATGTGGTTTGTCCTGCCGTGCATTAGAACGACAAACTTCTCAATCAATGGCATTACCAAATCAACTTCACCTCTTGCCATGATCAAAGACGCAATAAAGACATGGAACATAGGTAATGCTGCTGAATTCTCTGGACCCAAGGCTGATGAGATCTCGTGAGCTGCTACAATATGCTGATGTTTTCCAATGCCAATGGACATCCACAGCTTTTCTACATTCTGAAGCTGACTCAAGAAGCGCATAGCAAGAACAGGTACACCAGTGTCTACAGTTCTGATCATAATTGTAGAAAAAACTCGAAATGCTGCTTATGTAGCATTGACTATAAGTCTGGTATCCGCCTCCTAATGTTCACTGGAACATAAACTAGTCATATCTTCACGTTCTGAAGAAGTAAGCACCTATTTGTCATATGTTTTACTTAGTTGTATGGTGTACCTTCCATGAAATTTAAAAGAGTTATTTCTTGTTTTCACTCTCTCTGAGAAAACTTTGCCAACTAGAAGGTATTGTTGTAGAACTCGTCACACGTGTTCTTGTTCCATTGCCTCGTTTAATCCGTGTAGTATTCTTGAGATTATCTACAAAATATCTATTCTAAATTATGTCAAGCCTTTTGGTTGGTTGAGCATTATTCATATGATCTTGGACTGTCAAAGCACCTCTGATCCGAAGCATGTGAAAAATTGCAACTCAATCCAAGATTTTAGCAGCGACTGGAGGAAATACTGATACAGTTGTCTGCTCAGATATTGAAAGGAAGCAGTTTGTTAAATTTGACTAAGAGGAGCATAAATGAATGTCAACAATTTTCTCCACGAATTTAATTTGATATCACTTCTTTGCTCAGTCCGTCTTCACTGACCACGTGTGGCAGAAGTGGAAATGTAGTTTTGGGTGTAGCTCGTAGCAGCCGAGGTAAGTCTTTTCATCTATAGTTTTTTAAATCATTTATGTTAGGAAATGTATAAGAAATTAGAAATATATAATTATATATTTTTGAAATGTTTATGGATATTATATTAGGATAGAATTCATAGAAATGATTTTAGAACTCATGTAGCTTAGCAAATGCTACATTCCCTCCAAGTAAATGTGGGTTCATTTAATCCAAGATCCCACCTTTCTCAGTCCGGATTCTACTAACTTAATTCACCTGGACACAGCCATCCCCGTGCCTAAGGTCATTTTTCACTCATATTTTAAGGCAGACTCCTGTGTCCAGCTGTAATTTTTAAATTTAAAGAATACAATGATATTTTGATGCGGCTGTAACTGTACTTAACAGCCATAATAGCTTGGCTACTTAATCAAAAAATTATAATTGTTTATCAGACGTATTATATAAAAAAGTAACTTATATTGTGTAACCTCTGAACTCCTTCACATAACCTGAGAATACACATACAACAGTGTTGGAAGCACTATATGTGAGTGTGAATTTAAAATCATAGTGCGATGTACACTAAGCTGGAAGATGGTCTCCCACCACTATAGCTGTCATTATTTGAGTGAATATGTGTGAGTGAATTGAGGTTTGTTGTACCTGTTGGGTCCACTCCGTGTACATCCAGGGATATTGAGCGGTAGAGTTGGGACACGGGCTGAGGTTACACTCTTCTTCCTGCGCCGGCTGATCATTCTGAGGACAGTCTTCTTGCTCAGAATTGTTGACTCCTATGCACTTGACCATCCTAGACCGTTTGCCTTGGCCGCACGGCACCGAACACTGTCACAAACACATACTGAAATGTACCTCAGCAGTGACAAGAAGCTGGTTACTGTACTGTGTCACCTACGTGGTAGATTTAGAGAAGTTGCTGTGCAGGTTGCATCTCAAGTCACACATTCCTAAGAGTCCGCCAAAGCTTGGTAAGACCGTTAGATATCTGTGAAGCAGGTTTTTTGAGTTCGAAACGAATCTCAAATCAAAGAAAATATTATTTGTGAATTTCAAATAGATACTTATTTAATTGAATCATATCTTAGTTAAATATGCTAAAATTATGTTTAGTAGAGATAATAACACATTGGAGCCTAATGCTAAAAGTTATCACGTATAAACGTAAGTTCTTCAAAATGTTCATACAACATTAGTTCGTCTTGTCAAAGTTAAGTGGTAAAGTGCACCATCTGTTGTGGTGATTATAAACTATTTCAGTATACATCTGCAATTCTCAAAGTTAACACATTTGTTACATATTAGCCAAGGGTGTGATTATTTGATGCACAAAGGTCTTATTAAGGCTGTTTTTTGGGGGGAAATGATTGGCATATTTCAATTTAAGACAAACTTTTCAGTTTGTAATGTACATAAATCTGTGTATATTAGTAGAAGAGTAAATAAAATAGTGTGTGTGGGGGGGTGGGGGGAAAGGGGAGGGTTGTTGTTTTATTTTCCATCCACAATAAAACTTTACCTATTATACACTTTAGTGGACTCTTATATTAAACAAAGTAAATACGAAGGTAGGGAACTTTGCCTAAGCTAGTTGAATGTTTTAGCCACTGATTGACCATCCGTTACTAGCAGTTCCCAGCTCTTCATCATCTTGTATTGAGAGTTGTGAAGGATCTTTGCTATTGTAAACTTTGTGTTTCATTTTTGTGTGGGATGATATGATACTATTGTTACTCCTGTTCTCTTGTCCCTTCAACTCAAATATCACAATGAATAAAATGAGCAGTCAAAATGAATGTTTTAGGACAGGTAGTTATATTGAAAACATGTGATTTTGATAGTTCTATTTATGGTTTGTGCCAGTGAAGTGTAAAGAAGTCCTGTATAGGGTGTACTTTGTACCCATAGTGATACATGCAGCAGAAACATTAACATTGAATATAAGAGAGAGTAGGAAAGTGGAGGCCGTGGGAATAAAGTTTGTGAGGAGCATATTAGCTTTCACGAGGAGAAACAAGATTAGGAATGAAATTAACCGGGAAATAGAGAATATAGGGAGTACATGAGATAATAGAGGAAGCAAGACTGAGATGGTGTGGGCATGTAATGAGGATGGAATAAGAGAGGATGCCAAAGAGAATGTTGGAAATGAAATATGTAGTAAAAAATACTGCCAGGGAGGTCAAGTAAGAGATGGGAGGAACAAATAACAGAAAGTGCGCAAGTGAGAGGAGAGGAATGGAAACAAATAAGGAAGGATTGTGGAAGGAAAGAGGAAGATGGAGGCGTTTTACTAAACTTACCCAGCCACAAGCTGGAAACAATGATGGTAAGGATGGTTTACTTTGAATTTCAACTTTTATGGAATGTAATATAATGTTGCATAGAAATTAGATAATACAAATGTGTTAAGTAAAACAGTCATCGCTGTTGTGTTTAATCCAAGAATTCTCACCATTACCAAAAAGCTTAGGAAGAAGGAGGATTCAAATATTGGATGACTTGAAGGACAGAACATTCTGGGAGCTGAAGGAGGAGGCAGAGGACAGGAACATTGGAGGTCTAAGTTCACTGACAAAAGGAATGGACCTGTCGTAAGACAGAACACCTAATAATAGTAATGATAATAATAATAATAATAATAATAATAATAATAATAATAACAACTTCGAATTCGACTAAGCACTGTACCTGTCCCCATTGCCCAGTCTCCCATCTGGCCCTCCTTGTCCACTCCTGGGGGGGTCCTTGCGTGGGACACTCCGGTCTTTGGCATGCCTGGGTGCGCGACTGGGAGGGAGGCTTGAGACAAGCCCCCTCGGCCACCTTCATGGTTAGGGTGGGGGTGATCTCTTGCTTGCACATCATGTCTCTGGTCTGGACTCCATCACCACATGTGACTGAACACTCGCCCCACTCCCCTGGCACCCATCTGAACACACATACATAAAGTCCACCGTCATTTCTGTTTTGTGAGGACTCATGTTGCATGGGTGCATCTATAAGGCACATAACACTGTTGGGAGGTGGGGGGTCTCTAATGTTTACATGGTGTGTAGGGTGAGGGTAAAATAATAGATATGGTGAAAAGCATCATTTTCCACCAAAGAACATAAATGAAATAATATACACTGTTACAAAAACACATTGAAAAAAAGTAATATCTTTGTTCACCAAGGAAAATAAAAATAAATTTCCCAGGACTAAATTTAGAAAATATACTGGACATTATCTAAGAAACTATTGATCTTAAAAAAATAAATTTAAAATAAAAGTTTTTAATTTTTGATATTACTACAACTTAACAATGATAAGTTATTTCGTATCTCAAAGAGTTGCGGAGATATGATCAAAATTGGACATATCCGCTTATGTAAAGTACCCTATAAGTAGTTTTCCCAGAAAAATTAGATACGCCATATTTTTTGTAATGTTAAACAATGCCTAGATACGAGTTTTGATAAAAATTGTTAGAGTATATTTTGAGAAAATTGATGTGTTATGTTTTTACCCTTAAGTAAACTAATCTTAATTTTAGGGCTAGATATTTAATTCCAAAAAATCCTCCAGGGAGGTATAGAAAACCCGTAGATAGAAAGTTTTAGTCTGAGGGGTAAAACGGTTTTGGCTCTAGGCAGGGATATAGACAGACAGGCGGCATTGCATAAAACACTTTTTCGTGTTTTTTTGGGGGGTGAGGGGAGTCATAAAATTTCAATATACAGCAAAATGTGTCGAATTTGATTTTTTTTTACGATTACCTGAATAGTTGTGAGAAAGTAAAAAAGTTATAAAAAAGTGTTAAAATGTCTTATGGGTCACCCTTTTGTAGTAGAGGCTTAAGCTATTATAGCTATGCGTGGTTATTGTTTAGTAATTAGAATACTAATACCGTAGGTTTTGATCTATGTGTTTTTAGATCAATGTTCTCAAAACTGCAGTATGCAAAATGTTTTGAGGAAGGCATGGAAGTTAAAATCTAATAAAAATATTTTGTAGCAATATGTATCATTATAAATAAGTTTATGAAATAAGATTTTATTAATATAATACAAAATATACTCACATTTAATTTAAAATATTAGCTAGCTTTATGAAAAACAGGCCCAGTTAGCTCAGCACCAGCTTGTTCTGCTGGCGTAGCCAACTTTGAGCCAGGTCAGGACTTGAGGTCGAATACTGGACTAGTAAACTGTGGGGGAAGGTAATTTCCCCCCATACAATTGGTTATTTTTTTATTTTTTTTTCCATATGTATTATGTATTACCCCTTTAATCTCCACTCAATTAAATTATTATAAATTGGTGCTACCCACTGAAGTGACCGAATGGTCTAAGGCATCACTCTCATGTTAGACTGACCTGCTAACTGGGAGACAGGGGTACAAATCCCAGTCGGGTCTACTTTGGGTGGTTTTCCTAAATGGTTTCCCACTCTCCTTGCAGGGTAATGAGGGAATATTACCTGTAAAACGCTTCCTCCTCATTCCTATCCCATTAGATTAATTATCATAAAATGCGTGTAACCTGAACAGATAGTAAGACGCAGTGATAAATAAACAAATTTTAAAAATAGGTGCTGCATTTAACATAGCAATAAAATTGAAATTCTAAGTACACATGTTAAATACACATTATAAAATAAACAGGGGTTCATAAAAACTTAGCATTTTGATGCCATCACCATGGGAAATCTACAAAAGATCAATATTTTTGATAATTTTGTTTATCTTAAGCTATCTTCTGAAATATAACGGAGTATTGGAGTATTGCTTGTACTCACTCTGCTGGGCAAGGCTTGTTGTTACAGCGGATAGTCTGAGGATGTGGTTTCTCCTGGTATCCGCAACGTCTCTCTGGCACGGTTATTTGATTGTGCTCGCGCACGCACACAACCATTGTGGTGGACAAACCTACGACATAAAATATAACCTTTTTACAAGAGTCTACATGTTGCGGTAGTTTGATACAAGCAACATTTCATTGTATGAGCTATGTAATAATTATTCATCGGTTCATTTAAGTTGAGAAATAATGTCTGGAAACAGGAGTCAAACCTGAGGTCCTTTATTTATTAAGGCTACAAGTAAGGTGGTAGTTTAGGTAACATAAGTTGAGGGCAATATTTTTGCAGTTTTTAAGCAAAACGTTTGTTTTTTGGCAAAAATAAATACAATTTGCTCCCATGGGAGCATTGATTTTAATTTTCTTCACATGGTGATATCAACAGTTGTTGAATATCTGTCGTGAGTATAGTGGCATTAGATGAGAAACTTTTTAAATGAAAAGAAAAAGGTGTAATTAAATTCCAGGACACCCTTGACAGATATTCAAGAACTGTTGAGGTCACCATGCGAAGAAAATTAAACTCTATGCTTCCACTGGAGAAATATTTGATTTCTTTTGACCAAAAACATGTTTTGAAGTAAAAACTTCAAAAATAACTGCCCTTAACTCGTGAAACTTCCATCTTAAGGCTGCTCTTTACGAGCTTGTGTGTATGTGTTTTGCTTATTAATAATTAATAAAAAATTGTGTCTGTAAGGTATGTAGAAGGTCTAAATTAGATTGCTCTCCCTTGTCCCCTGAAAACGGAGTTAAGGGTGCAATAAATTCAGTACTTTCACAAAAATCCTAATTTAATATTTATTTTTACTATTTATGTTTTGTGATTTTGTGATTGTGTAAAATCGCCATTATTTGTTTTGCACGAAAGATGACTGTTGGAAACATTGTTGTTGAAGGATGAACATTGAAAATTTAATAAGACTTAGAAATGTAATAAGAATTAAATTTTAAATTTAAAAAATGTAAACTTGATTTAATTTTGGTATAATTCATAAGATGTATAGTAATTACATTATTTACACACATCCTCTCAATCAATATGCAACATTTAATGTTTAAAAATGTTCGAGACAGACAACACTAAAAAGGTTCCTTAACTTATTTTGGGAAAGGTGGTAGCTCTTGTAAAATAAAGTGTATACATACCTCCCCCACATGTCTTGGTACACTCAGTGAAGCCCGCGAGTTTCCAGGCAAACTTCCTCTTCCGGCTCTTGCTCTTGCCAATTGGCTTGTGGGGCTCCTCTGCTGGACCCTGGTGGTTAGGGTGGGTAACTATTACAGGTCGAGCTTCTCCTGCAGTCTGGTGGTAAGTAATGACGGCAGGACGAGAGTCAGTGCCCAGAACACCGCTACCATATGGAAATGTAGGGCTATAAACAGTACACATATTAATTATACAATACTGTAATTTCAAAAAGCTCTTAAGGGCTTAATCATCATCATCATCATCAATTGTTTCCAGCCAGTGGTTGGGTCATTTTAGTCAAATACCTGCATCTTCCTCTATCCTTCCACCAATCTTGCTCCTTTAATCGCTTCTATTATTCTTCTCTCGTTTGCACACTTTCTGTTATCTATTACTCCCACCAATTTTTTGATCTCCCTTGTGATATTTTTCCTACATACTTAATCCATCATTCTCTTTGGTAACCTCTCCTTTTCCATCCTCATTACAATATCACAACATCTTAGCCTTGCGTACTCTACTACACTGGATATCATCGCTGAGGAAACTGCATGGCTACTTTTGGGAAACAGTGTCGCCATTCTCTTTTTTTTCATGTGGTCAGTTTCCCCTCAAATAGAAGACATTCTCACAACTCTGGTTAGTTGAGGTTGCCAGTACCTCAGCACACCCCCTCCTGACATAACTGAAAACGAGGAGTTTTGGCAACAGTTAACTGAGAGAGAGATAGAGAGAGATATTGAAGATAAATCTTTCCTCCATAAGACCTGCAATTCCCTCAGCGATGATATTGGGTGTATCTCATGTACTTCCACTATTTCCCGAATAGCTTCATTCCTAATCTTGTTTCTCCTCGCGACAGCTAACATGCTCCTCACAAACTTTATTCCCATGGCTTCCACTTTTCTAGTATCTTTACATTCAATGACCATGTTTCTGCTGCATATGTGAATATGGGTAAACACATGGGCACAGCACATTAAACTTTGAATATTTCAGTATCAGTAGTTCTGTTAGTAAAAAAAAAAAAAGAGTGAAAATTGGCTTTTAAAAACGTTATTTTAGAAATTGCAATGTAGATGTATCACTCAACCTGAATATAAAAACACTATTATAATTTAATAGTTTGTTCTCTATAGTCTAGAGGATTGATAAAACAAGTGTTGCCTACTGCTCATTGAACTATTCCTCACCTGCGGCTATCCGGGCTGTCTTGCACAGTTCCGTCTTTCACCACCGGTGTTTCAACAGGAATCTTACCAACACCACCTGCATAAGGTGAAATAATAATTGAAAACGACCAGAATCAAAACATATTTAATTAATTAGTAGAATGATTGTGAATGTTGAGGCTATATCGCATATTGGCATTCAAAGTAAAACATTTAAATTTTAAATTTTGATTATTTCTTGTACAAAATGTACGCCTTCATATACTTTCTTATTAGTTAAGCAGACAAACATAGAAGAATTAAAAAAGTGTTCCTGCACCATTGATTAAGAACACTAAGTTGATATTCTGATGTTTGATTAGGAAGTTAGTGAATCGGAATCCACTAGAATTATAAAAGACTTTGAACCAGTGGTACAAACATATTAAGTGGCCAAAAGAACAAAAATAAATAAGTGGTTGGGGTAAATTTAGAGTAAAATCCTGATTATTAACACGGGGGCTATCTCTTTCCCAGATTTTTCGTACATCCATCCAGGAATTTAATTTCTAGGCCACATGTGAACTAGGTTTTAAAACAAATTGCAGAGATACAAGGTGTCGCTTTTGACCATGTAGTTTGAGAAACAACACAATCCAACTTTCCTAAATAAACCCATTGGTTAAGGAAAAGGTAATTTGGGATTTGATGGGAGATTGTATTAAAATTTTAAATTGGACTCTCAGTATTTTTTGAGTATCCAACTCCTCCATTTCAGTGAACCAGATAGTAAAGAGACTACTGACTTTGATTAAGTATGATTAATATTGTAATTATCTGACACCTTAGCTCAGTCGGTAGCTTGTCTGCCTACTAAGCTAATGGTCCCGGGTTCGATTCCCGGCATGAGAGAAAAAAATTATCATTGGTGAATTGTAAGTGTACCCTTTCACATTGATAAATTAACGGTCGTGGACTGGATGTTGTGCCTGTCCTAGTCTTAAGTTGGATTATAGGGCGTATGAAGATATGACAGGCCTATAGGCTGGTAGTAGAAGATATATCGTTTGAATAAAAAACTGACCCAGACCACACGTGGGAAACAGTATTGGAAGTAAAAAAGTATTGTAATTGAATATTTGTTAATCTCTTAACCCCGTTTACATACTCCGTATCTGTGAGGTTTGTAGCCAGCTAAAAGAGATCGCCTCCAATCTGGATAGTAACAGATTGTTCTGTCCACAAGTCAAGTCACTACTCTATATACCTCCAAATAAGTTGTATCAATAATTATAATACCGTGTCCATTCAAATTTATCAAAATAAAACAAATCCACCAAATTCTATGAATACATTTTCTAGCTTTATTTTTTGTTAAAATAGCGGAAAATAAATCAAAATACTGTACATTTAGAAAATGGTGATTGTTTCATTTACTGTAGTATCATTAATGGATTCATTTCAATTCACTCATAGATATTAATTTTTCTAGCTTATGATTACATTTTTGTATACATCCACAGTAACAGTTCTTAAGAAAGTTAAAGTTGAAATTTTAAGTACTACAGACTTATGGATTGGGACTCTTTAGATTATGGAGCCAATCTCTTCCTTTAGGCCAGGGTGGTCCAACAATTTTCATTCCAAGGGCTAAATCTCTAAATCAATTCACACTGTGGGTCTAGTATATATCTAGTAATCTCATAAACTTTATATAGACTAACAAACAACACTTAATAAATAATTATTTCTAATATTTATATATAAATTGTATTTTTGTTTGGTAAAATCTTTGAAACTTTACTGCAAAAAAAAAGTTTATTAATCTCTCAAAAATGCATTATGAAACATGAACACACAAACACCTTAACAAAACAACTTAGCATTATAAATACATATTAATATGTATTTTTATTAATCAAATAAATGCATTGTCAAATGCAATCATGACATTTTTAAATACATATTTTTATTTGAACCATTAACTATTTCACATCTGCCACCGGGGGTTTCCCTTTAATTTTCCTCCAAGAAACTGTGAGGGCCATATTTTCAGTGAGCATGGGCCACCAGTTGGACCACACTGGCCTCGACTATGGATCTTACTGATGGTACCTGGAAGTAGTAGTGGTGGAGCTATGACAGAGTTGAGAGCTTCAGGTCTGGTGACCGACGGTACGACTGGTGGGATCATGGCACCCAGCAGTGCAGCGTCACTGCTCATTGGTAGCATGTACTCATACTTGATACCAGGATTGGGCTGTTGATACAACACCTGGAGAGAAGAAAGGTGTGACGCGTTTAGCACGAGATCAGTAACATAATAACATTGCAGTAATTATAATAAGAAACAGGTTGAATCTACTATTTTAATAATTTCAATCTTAATTTTACCTTTGAATCCCGAATCTCAAATTCGAATCTGAATCTTGAAAAAAAAATTATGAACATAAGAGGAAATAAAACTAAGACAGAATAATAGAAAGCTGAAATAGTAACTTTAAGGGTACAGGAGAAATAGGGGGGAAGTCACACTACACACATTTTCCAGGACACAGCTTTTATATCTTAAATGTCATAAGGAACGCAACAAATACTTTTTTTTTAAATAATTCAAGTATAACAGAGACCTCTTTTAACCATAATCTAAAGTGAATTAGAAAGGTCTCATGATTGTTTAACAAATGACAGCACTAACTCAATTTGGGTTAAAATTGGACTTTCCCTCCTTTTCTCCTGTACTGTATCCTTCAAATGTTAATATCTTTTGCTAAAATACACTCATAATAACATTCATATATTCATTTAAGTGTTAAATTAATGGTCTGGGGTCTGTTCGTGAAGTTTTTCCAACAATTGTGTTGGGACTGAGCTACCAATAAGCAGTACTAAAGCGATCAAACAAATTGAATTAAAAAAATAAATATATTTTTCGATTCTCTACTCCTTAAATCTCAAATATCCTTCATGACTCATGGATCGCATCCCAAATTAGAATATTATTTTCTAACATAAGCTTTATTTCTACTTATGTAACACAAATAATGTCTAGAACCTTATAAGCTGGTGAGCCAATTTTTGTTATTACCTAGCCATATCTTAATTCAACCCGAGATAAAAGTTTTTCTTAACTAAATGATCCAAACTTATGTCCCTACACTTTGTTTACACTACGAGGTAGCAGTCTTCCCTTGGAATATTACACTATGACGCTATATTGAAAGCTGCACCATGGTGGAAGTAAGGTAAGCTTGTTATCGTTCAGTTCAGGGTGAACAAATTGAACTATAAGAAAAACAAGATATTGTAAGAAGGGGATAGCTAGGAATCACAGTATCTGACGAGTAAAAGTTTTGATTACAAAAGTATTAGTGACTATCGAAAGGAAAATATTAATATTAGTCAAGTACAGTTTGTTCCCATCGCTAGGTTGGGGTGTTGTGATATCAACAACGTGTAAAAAAGGGTGGTGTGAGTGTAAGAAGGTAAAATAAACTCTTTAAAATAAAATAAAAAAGGAACGAAGAGAATCACCAGAATAAAATCCGATCTAAATTCCTTCTAAGGACTTTGTTTGAATGTTTACAAAAGTTGCAGGGGAGAGCCAACACTATCCCTTGTCCTTGGATTCTATTGGGGTTCACAACTCCAGTTTTGTTGGACCTGGGAACCGCTACTTCTAGTACACACCATGATATCGATGGGCTCCTGCAGCGGCCCCGACGCCGTAATCACCTCTCCCGCGACCGTGTCCTGACGCTTGAACGAGAAGACGGTCCCGGCCGCCTCATAGTCACCGGACCAGTTGATGGCCCAGTTGCCGTTCAGGGCGTACTGACCGTCAGCTTTCCTCAGCGCTGGAACACAAACACACGGGGACATTTAGGACTTCAATGGCAGGGTTGGCAGTACTAACCGTCAGCCTTCCTAAGCGCTGGAACACAAACACACGGGGACATTTAGGACTTCAATGGCAGGGTTGGCAGTACTGACCATCAGCTTTCCTCAGCGCTGGAACACAAACACACGGGGACATTTAGGACTTCAATGGCAGGGTTGGCAGCGCTGGAACACAAACACACGGGGAAATTTAGGACTTCAATGGCTGGGTTGGCAGCGCTGAAATCAACCCTATGACATCCACACCACACAGCATATAAATGTTGATCAGACTTTTGAGCTTTTTATCAGCATAATTCTCTAGATACGAGCTAGCGCCGTGATTGCTGCATAAGTGCATATCGTTGTTATGAACTTGTGAAATATAACAGCTCTTTGTGATCGTTTTAGACAATAACTATAGAAATCCTTTACGTTGCTGAGATGAAAAAATAAATTCTTATTTTCATTTAAAATCTAATAATATATGTGATGAATCATCGAAATAAATAGCATTGTTACAGTTAATTGTGAATTTGATATATAATAAAACCGTTTATGTTTAAATTGAGCGTTAATTTTATACGGGTTTAGGTTGAGCTGATTGAGTTTTAAGAGTTTTTCTAATCATTTAGATGTTTTATAATAGTGCTAATTTTATATAAATTTGCTCTCGCAGTTGTAGGTCTAGTTAAAAATTACCTTTTCTTCTTCACCTTTTAATTTCTTCATATCTTTTAATAGTCTTAATATTCAGACAAATCGTTAAAGATGTCACCCGATGGGATTCAAACACGAATTTCCTCAGGTGTCGTAAGCTGCTTGATAAAACTGTTGCCTAAGGGCCCTCAGCTTTTGATACATTTTATTTACAATAATTGTTTTTATCATTTAAATACTACATCATGTGTGTTATTCTCCCCCCCTCGTACCCCCTCCTTCCCCACACACACACACACACACACACACACACATACACACACACACACACATACACACACACATACACACACACATAATCGTACAGTGTACCGAGGTGAATTTGATAAAAAGAATAGGTTTATTTATTGAATAACCAAGAAAATTTAAATGCTTTAAAATTCATGAGCAGTCATCTTAATTATTTTATCCACTCCCCATATTACCTAAAACCACAAAGTGAAAACGTAGCAGTTCAAACTTCTCTACAATATTTGAACTGCGTACCTGCTACTATGCAGAGTTACTAGCGCTTTTTGACTTTAATGTATAATAACTGGAGCTATAGAGTAGCGAAGGTGACTTGGTGGTCTAGGGGTAAGGTGTCTGACTTCTGTGTTGGGGGTCCGGGGTTCAATCCCCGGTCCTGGCACAGATTTATCTGATTGCCAACCCTTCACCTCTGACAAGACTTGTATTAGTTACAACTTGTGAATGTGTGGAATGCCAGGACTCCACCGTGGTTCGGATCCCACGTTAAACTGCAGGTCCTCCATTTAATCTCACAATCACACCAGCACACATTAGCGTAATTTCGTACAACCCGAACGGATAGTAAGACGCGGTGCTAATAATAATAATATAGAGTAACCAGACCCGTATATCTTAGGGCCGTATGCAAAAACTTGACTAAGTGTATGCTTTGTCGATACTGACGTGGGTTTGCTTGAATCATCATCGGGTTATAAGATGAAGAGGTAGTTTACTCGGTACCATACTATGGCTCACTAAGCATTCACTATACGTTATTGCATACCGCCCTTAGACCTTCCTTGGCTCATGGCTGAAACACAAATACAGGGATACACTGTGGTTTCACACGTTTGCCGAAAAACTAACGCAGAAAAGAAACGTGTCCACGTGACGAGCTCTAGCTCTAAAAAAAAAAAAACTGTAACATTGTTATGTTACATTTACCCGCCTCAGCTATTTCCACCTGATCAATCTTACTACCCGCTCCAAGAAACTACGAAGAATAGCCACAAAACAATAGTAATCTTCACTATTGTAAATCCAGTCCTAATACAGTTCTTTTATTAATACGTCTCTTTCTGCCCTATACTCCTTCAACAACCACAATTCAATTTCAAATAATAATTCCATTCTATTACTTACCGCCTGGATCTGCTGTCCGAGACACGAAGATTGTTCGCAAGTTAAAAAAACGTCCTAATTCGGCGAGTGGGGCAAATGTATCGTGAGTACCCGCACTTGTTGCTTACATCTGACCGTCTAGTTGGATACTAGCGGGCGCAAATTCATGATAATAATTCTATCAAGACAAGATGACGTCACCTGACCTCGCCGGGGCGAACTACAGACCACTGTACGTAGTAAGCCAATCGTCCGGGGAGGATTTGAATATCAAGACACCAAATCCGTTGGACCGAGCGGTTTATCCAATCATAGACCTACATGCTGAATTCCCAAGAGATGGCGAGACTTCCACCTGCCCAAGAACGTCACCGGCCAACTGGAAGGTTACCACCCCCCTTTTTGTGATACGCAACTAGCACTGTATATAACCTATGTCCATTATTGTGAAAGAGCATTCGAAGTTCTGCATGTGACCCGTGTGGTCATTTTGCTATACGAGTAAAAGCTGTACGAGTAAAAGTAAAAGGCATTCGGAGTTCTACATGTGACCCGTGTGGTCATTGTGCTGTACGAGTAAGAGTAAAGAAGAATTAGCAGTTAAATGTTCTTTAAATGTTCGGTTCGCTATATAATTATGTACGTGAAGAGTCCAGAGTCGACGGGATTGATTCAGTACGAGAATTATTCCGTATTCACGTAATTAGATCTGAATGTGCGTTTAAACTGTTATGTTGACTGATGACCGGCACTGGTGGTCATACGGTCCGAAGTGCGACTACCGAAGGCAATGGATAGACTATATCTATATAGAAGTGCAACACTATACTGCGTCGTGAAAAAGAAGACGTATAATGTCTCGCCTAACTGAACGCTTGAGCTCTATCGCTGCCAACAACAACTGCTCCTGCCGTCGTCCACGTGGATTTTCACCAGCATCGCGTGAAAATGTGGACTCATCTCTATCGAGGAGAAATAGCAACAATTGACTCGGTAATGAGAACATGTCTTATGTTATTATATATTTTTGAAACTAAAATATTGGACGTGTCAACTAATGGAGTTGACGTTGTTTATTGGACCATTTAAATATTATTGTTGAGAGACTTTACGTAATGAACTTTATACTGTGTAGAATCATATTATGTATTTACTTGATTTCATGAATAGTCAGATTTACGTTTGCATATATCTTGAGTGAATAGCTTGAAATGCAGTTATCATTTATCATTGGTATTAATCCAGTTCTTATTGTTGTAACAAGAAAATTTTCCATAGTAAAACTTAGGTTTTCTTTCACTAAACCATTATTGATAAATAATAATAATGTTTAGGGTGTATTACCAAAGAATGTTTTCCTATAATTTATGTTCGCAATTACTTTCGCTGCTAGGGTTGTCGAGGCCACAATGTTGATGTTGTTGAAAATACTTGCTTATTAAATGACTATTTACTTTAAAATCTCTGCTTATTTCCTTATTTATTTATTTTTATGTTTCACATAGCTTATGCCCCTCTATACTCGTTATGTTGTTTACGGTGGCCAGAAACTACGAGGTAGAGAGAGGGTGTAACAAAACCAACACAGGGGCGGATTTAGGATTTCAACGGCAAGGTTGGCAGCACAGGCAATAGACCTGATTATAACCTGAGAGGAACGAGCTCAATCTCAACCTGCTGAACGGCATTTTTTCTTCTTTTTTATATAAAAAAGAATTGTAATCGCGAACATTTTCGACCTCGAGATTATGAACCTACAAACTACAAAAGACGGATCTTACAATATATATTTGGGCTCTATCTGTAGTCTACCTGTGGTTACAGAAGAGGCGGTTTAATGGATTTTGTTTAAACTTTATATTTAGATATAATTAGTTAAATCAGAGGCGGCTCCAAAGGGCTTAGAGGGTGGGCGCCTCCCTCAAGATTTTTTTAGTTAGTAATATCAATAATAATTAAAAAAATAAACCAATTAAATCTATGTTATTGTCACTACAAGTTGTATTGTCATTTATTATCCCACTAGACAGTTGCTTCGCTTGTTCACAGTCAGTAATGGATTTATATTTTTGACTCATAATTTAACCAACAAAAATTAACAAAAAATATAAATAAACGGTAAGCTTGTATGAGTTTTTTCTATTCAAATTTTCAAATTACTCTCAAATTTACTTCCAAATTTTGAAGAATTTTTCCGTCAGAATTTCCCGAGGGGGAACCTCCCGGCCCGGTCCCGTGAGAGTGCCCTCCCCCCACCCCTTCAAGAAAATCCTGGTCACACCCTTCCCTCACGAAAATCCTGGATCCGCCCTGTGCTGTATGGTCATATCTTGACAGTGATTATTGTAATTCTTGCTTTAAGATTAGGTGTTGTTTACTTATTTCTTAAGAATTTCATATTATAAATATTGGCTTTAATGTTTAGAGAAATAAATGGATTCTTAGTGAATGTCTAACATGTCAAATTCCAATGTATATTTGTTTTTCAAAAATATAATCATTTAAGGTCAGTTTTCTAATAGCGGATTTCTGAATCAATTTTTTAATTCCAAGCTAAAATAGATTAAAGAGAGGATGTACGATTATGTCGTAACATATTACATTACGTGTGGTTTTCCAACTTCTTTATCATATGGAGGATAACGTTATAATCCGCATAAGTGGGCATGAGGACTAAGGCGTCAATATTGATGTATGGTTTGCCAGTGACGAGGAGTTCAGGGTTCTAATCCCAACCGGGTGTAAAGAGGTGACTTTTCTCAAATACTTTTCCACTATACCTCCATGCAAATTATAATTGATAGAATCCTCTTTTCTACCTCATTAATGTAAATATGCGAATATCCGGTATGTTTATTAAGTTTTTGTACACATTAAACGCTGTCTCACATTAACAGAGATTTCACCATTATAACCAAGCACCACAATAGGCCCCATACCATTAAAGTTCCACTAAAGTCTCACCTACAGACTACGTATCTGTATTTCTTAGTCCATGGCCCTTAGAAAATATACTCACGCATACCCAGTCCGTATCCTTAGCCACGTGACAGTTACAACCAATGAGATAATTGCAGAATTTATCCAATAAAACTCTTCGAAAGAAAATCGTCTACAGCAAGGAGCAAGCGACAATCAGTCAGCTGATCAATAAAATAAATTAAACAACTTTTTTTTTTTAGAAAACATGCAGGATGTAATCGAAATGTAGGTTAGGTGCAATCAAAATAAATATCTTTATACCACGATTTGAACTAGAAAACTTATAATTAGTTTGCTATCATTGGTGCTTTTATTTCGATGTGCGCGCACATATTTACTGTGATTGGTAGTCCGTATAAACTTGTTCTTAGAAAGTTAAAGTTGATTCAACTTTTACGTACCAGGACTCTGTATGAATTGTGGCATCGATTTATTACGGACTATGGGCTATGCACATATGGATACGGAGTCTATAAATGGGTCTTAAGCCGATCTAAATGCCCAAGTGATTAAGCTTTCACCCTAAACCGGAATCGAATCCGGAACGTCTACATCAATAGCCAGACATGTTACCTATTAAGACAAGGTGTCGTACAATTTAAGTGGTTGATATATTTCTGTTAACTTATCATTCAATATAAGCTAGCATTTCACGATGCTAAAATACAGTCAACCTTATCCGTGCACATTAGATATACAGCCCAATTTTCATAGGAACAGCCTTATCTGAAATTTAGAAAAGTTACAAGATCTACTTTCACGTACTCATAAGTCAAGCCATGTGATACGCAGCTATCACTATTGATAGACACCATCAATACCTATAAAATAATACTAATAAAATAACATGTTATAAATGTTTCCTGAAAAAAAAAATATATATATATGATTAGATTTCTAAAATACCCTTATTATGAGAATTATACTGTACCTTGGGTTCCAAGATGAGCTTTCTCTGCTCAAATTACCAATTTTAAATTCTTACTTGACAAGAAAAAATATATACACAGGTGATATTATATAGATATGTTGTTTCATAGCTGAAGAAGGGGGGAGGGGCGGGGGACAGGGTGAGAGGGGAAGATATTGTTGACCCTTCATCACTCTTTCCTATTCTTTCCATACGAATAGCGGAGGGGAAACATACATCGTTGTAAAATATAGACCCTAAAAGTCCCCCCCATCCTCGTAAACCAAAGGCTACCTCTCTTCCCCACTGGGGGATTGGGGGGTTGGAAGTAGTGAAGCCACCTGTCGCGTGGTCCTTGATCCTCCATCAGTAACTCCTCATGAGAACCTCACCCCCCTCTCCGACTGGTTTATTCCTCATGAGTGTTGTCGGCGTCCTTAGCGACACCTGCACGTAGTTCTTCGCTACGTGTGAACGTGGAGCGGTTCTCACTAAGCACCCCCCTCTCTGTCCAGACCTCGACATAATGATCATTTATAGCGACGGGTTGTCAGCACTACTAGCGGACAGGGGAAAACAGCGGCCCAAACACCAGAGCTTTCATCCGAGAGATCGAGGTTTAATATCCAACAGGGTGCACTAATACGGGTTTATTGCTATGGATCAAATTCAGACCAATATTAGAGGAACCTTTCATAGCGAGGAGAGTAGCCAACTGAGAAAAGGCTGCTCTCTTTTATTTATCTAAGTGGCATCTTAAATTGTGAATTGGTAGTAAACATCAACAAATATTATTAAAGTAGAAACTTCAGTAATCCGGAATAAATGTTGGGGAGATAATCCAGGTTACTTAAAGTACGGATTAATGAAAATAACAAATAAACTACAAGGACATTAAGAAAAAGACTAAATTACACACTCCGTTACCCCTAACTAAGGCCGTAGTCAGGGGGGGGGGG
>CABFWB010002779.1:0-19259 GCA_902151455.1 Timema bartmani
GTGCACTTCCTCTAAAACCAGCCATCCCCGTCCCTAACAAATTAGCGTAATTAGTGCATATGGCTATAAACCAAACGGGCAGTAGACACGATGCTTAAAAAAAATTAGGGTGGGAGTAGTTTTGTGTATAGGGACTGTGACAAAAAGGAGTAGGTAAAAGGAACAGGTCCAGTGGTGGAGCAGTAGCAAATTGCTTCTGCTCCACTAAAGAAGCAGTTTTTCCCATCCCTATTCTGAACAACTGAACACAGGCCTGTCATCAGCCTAACATCATGACATTAACATTTGGGAGCATAAGTTGCATCACCTGTGTATCCCAGATCTGATGTGAATTGCCCCCATTAGTGACTCGTAAGACCTTGGTCAACTGTCCGACGAGTGTTTACCTGCGGAACATTGTCTTCATCCTGCCACAAGGTGGCGAGACGGGCCTCTAGCTCGTTCTGCTCCTGAGATAGTCCAGCGAGCGCTTCATGACTCTGCTCCCAGTCCTCGTCTCCTGTGCATAGTACAGAGCAGAGACACATTATTTCTTAGCGGGTGAAAGATGGCAGGATTGTTACATTATGATGCCACCTTAGAGACAGTTAGATGGGTTGAGTCAAGATAAAACACAGTGAAATGTAAAAGTGGTTCAAAGCTATGTATGCACAATATGCCACAAATACCCCTTGGCTTGAGTTAAGAAAAATAAATATTTTTATTAGGCCTATACTTTATTTAACATGTTCAGAAATTAAAAATTGTTTTTTTTTTTTCTCCTGTGTGCATGCACATATGTTTGCATAAAAAAACTAATTGAGCAGTCAAGGAGGCAGCTTTATGAGGTTCAAACCTCAATTGATGACACTGGTTTTGGCCCTAAATTAATTACTAGACATATTTCTAACATTTTATATTTGTTTTTTGTTTCCTTGATGTTAATTTCATAGTTTACTACCCGTCCAGGCTATTTTCATTTAATTAAACTAATGGGGTTGGGATGAAAAATGTATAATTTAGAGGAAGTGTGCATGTATTCTCGTGGAAGTAGAGTAGTGGAATAACTTTTTAAGAAAGCTAGCCAGTCTATTGATGAAGTGACACCTTAGACCAGGGGTCGGCAACCTACGGCACACGGAACAATATTCAATGACATTGTGAGCGATTTGAATAAAAATGTTACGGTAATATAAAATGTTTATCTTTAATTAAAACCATTGATGTGAGTAATAATTTTAATAGCAATGTGTTTTATGTTTCAATTATTCAATTATTTTCTTTCAAAATTTCAAAATAAAGTTTTCAGAACTTAAATTTTACAAAACACATATATAACTTTTGTATTTATTCTGATTTACCTGCTTTATATTAAAATATTAAATATTCAAGAAATAGTAGTTAGGCTATTTAATGTATTTGACTTAAAAACATGATGATGTGGTATATTTTCATTTTACAAGATTAACTTAAATTTGTTTTAATAGCTGTCATTGTTGACTAGTATAAAAATATATACGATTTGGTTGGGCTTAGGTTGGTTGGCACGCTGAGCGACTTTACAATATTACTTCAACACAACACTACCAAAAGTTTGCTGAACCCTGCCTTAGACTATGCAACCACCGATGTGAGTTATTTTATATCCTGCAGGTGCAAGGATTAATATTAGATCTTTGACTCACCAATAGCATCCGAGCCAAACGTCTCGTCATTGAGCGCATCGTACTCCTCCTCATCGGAGTCATAAGCCAGGTCATCTGGAAAATCTTCCACCTCATCCATCAAGCCCTACCAACACGACAAAATTTATCATAAAATAACCATCCAAATGACAAAAACTACTTCAAGTAGAGTGACAGCATTAAAATAATTCAACTTGGACGGAACAAGACGCCATCTTTAAGGCAAATGCACTCAAATAGGTACATTATTAGAACGTAGTTTGCTTCTGAAGAGCCTTACAATCTGTTTAACATTGAAAATGATTTTGGACTAGGTGGTTCCAGATTCTAATAGGATTGTACATTAGAGTCGGTTCTCTGTGTTAACAAGTGAGTTTTAAAATAAACAAACTGGTACATATTCATTAAAAAACATTTACTGGGTTTGTAATTTAATCCATTTGATGCTCTATTTTCTCCTGTTGAACTTGCTTTGTAGCCGATGTTCCGTTTCCAAAATAAAGTAGGCCCTACTGTATGGTAGATTTTTTAAATCTATTTCTCATTTAATTCTTACTGCCCCCCTACAATTACTGTAATCCTATTTTACATCTCAATAAGAAAATGAGCAGATTATATTAAAACAAATTTAAATGTTTTGTGAATTTTTTTTTAAAGTAGGTAAACCCATATTAAAAACTATTTACACTAGGATTCTGTATTATCCGGCTTTTTCGTTATCTAGTTCAGAATGCCACCAATTTAGACCTGATAGCAGTGAATCCAGTGATGAGGTAGCCCATGCGAGGTAAGGGAGAGTTGTACTGATAGTTAGAAGATCGACAGTCAGAGAAGAATATATTCAGAGTTCCTCGTTTGCAGGAGAATAGGAATAGCTTAATATGTACTAATGACTGTTTGTCCAACGAGAGTTTCTAAGGGAAAATGATAGCAAAATTAGGTATAATTATCCTAGCCCGTTTTATATTAGGAGTGTGATAAAAACCCAAAATTAACGACAATACTATAAGAGAAGGATCTTATAAAAGGTTACAAGAAATTTAACATTTTCATATATGGGACAGAAGATATTATAGATCTACTAGTACATTACTATAAGGAATAACTTTTTTGTTACCAAAAAGGAGGTATGAACATAAAAGAGTGGGTGGGGGGAGGGGCATGTAATTTTTACAGAATATTCAAAGGCTAGCCTATAAAAAGAAAACAAGAATGAGTAAGTTTTTATTGATACGTTTTATATATATAATTCAAATTGTTGATCATAAATTATGTGAAGGGGGCCTATCCAGAAAAAGGTGGAGCATGTGTGGACAAAATAAACTATCATTACCCAGGTTTTTTATCATTGTGCCTTACTGCCTGTTCAGGTTGTACGCATATATGATAATTTCTCTAATGGGGTAGGGATGAAGAAGGAAGAATTTTAGAGGTTATATAATTTCCAGCATTTGCGTGGAAGGAGAGTGAGAAGCTATTTAGGGAAAACCACCCTCAAGAGACCTGACCAGGATTCAAAACCCCAATAACCCCGTCTTCAGCAGGTTGGTATTTGTTTTAATTTTTCATTTAGTTAGCCATAAATGTGCTTCCTCAGATGTAATCCAGACCGGCACACACCACTTACTTACTCTATGACATTAGTAACCGGAAAGTTCATTGATGCACTTTCAATAGTACATCACCTATCTCTATCTTGAGCTACTTCTATCCAGTCCACCTTATTACATCCTATCTCTTTCAGGACCATTGTAATGTTATCCCACCCCTCCCCCCCGCTCTGAGTCTAGGTCTTCCAAATGGTTATCTTCCAATTGGTTTGATAGTCTATAGGCCCCAACTATGAACGTGATTCTAGAATCTCCCATTTGCACTGCAAGTCCTGCTTACCATAATCTTCAAAACTTGATTATTCTAACAATGCCTTATGAATGATTAGTGCAGAGTATGTAACTCACCACTATGTAACCTCCTACACTCCCTAATATCTTCTTAAGCACCTTGTTTAAACACCCAAAATTTATTTTTATCATTTAAGGTAAGACAATGTTTCACAACCATAAAGAACAGTAAAATTAGTGTTTTGTTTATTCTGAGTTTTACATTCCAAGAAACCACTCCAATAGCAGGCCTAAAATAATACCGTCATAAGAGGTGGATCTTTGAGAAATGTTATTGATGGAAACATAACCTGTGAGTATCGGCACTATGGTAGCAAACCTTGGTTAATTCATTTATTTTATCATTTTTTCCTAAATAATTAATTATAACTTACCAAGAATATATTTGTATAAATAAACTATTATTAATTAATTCACATAACATATACATGTGGAAATAAAATTGAATACTTATTCTTTATCAAATTTCAATCAAACAAACTTTCTTAATACATAGAACAGTATACCAAATCATGGATCATATATCAAATTTAAATATTTAAAAACTGTGGGTAGAAATGTAGTAAAGTTTTGATATTTTACGCAGAGGTGCTACTGAATGGTCATCTAACTCAGTGGATCCCAAACTTTCTAGAATCACGAACCCCTTTTACAAACAACTGAGTTGCGCGAACCCCCTGCTACCCATAGCTACGCACTTAATTTTATACATAATTTCTTACAAAATGTATTTATTAATTGCAATCAAAAGGTTTAAAACCTTTAAATTATACCCACTATGGAAATTAGGGATACACCACCAAAATAATTCAAGAATATTGAAACAACATAAGTACAAATTCAAATGATTATTCATTTATTTAAAAAATTAAAACTAAATTTAAATAAGCAAAATACTAACATTTTCTTATCTTTATTGTCACAATACTATCCCATTTCACATATATGTGTTTTAAGTGGTACTGGAAATTGTTGAAATAAGACAACACAATGAATTAAACACTCGCCAAAGACTCGTGTGAACCTTATTCTGATATGTTAATCCTAAATCTTGTCATGATTGTTTTATTCTATGTTGTTTACCAAAAGATTCATCGTTGCTAAAGTTTAAAATGTATCAATACAATAATAAATTAGTTCTTGTGATATAATTATTCTTTGAATTTCTACAGGCTATGGGCCCAGATATGTGCTTAAGATAAATGAAGTAATTGATTCTAAAACGGTTATAAGTTATTGTAGTTTAAATGTGCTTAAGATAAATGAAGTAATTGATTCTAAAACGGTTATAAGTTATTGTAGTTTAAATGAGAAGAAGATGACATTGTGATAAGTAGCTGAATGGTATTATAAAATAAATATAAAGCCAATGGGGAGCTAGAGAGAAGGAAAGATCGTCTTGTTGCAAAAGTTTTGCTAAGAGCCCGGGAAGTGACTTTTTTTAAACCTATGCTCTGGTGGCAAAACTGAGCTCAATTAGAGTTCTTCTTGGAGTTACACTTAATAAAGACATGAAAGTTAATGGATATCTCGACTGCCTTTCTCAATGGTGAACTTGAAGAAAGAATCTTAATTAAAAAAACCAGCTATGCTGGAAACATTTGTATGTGACGTAATGATGAAAGAAAGCCACAACAAAGACCATTCTACATTTCTCAAAGCTAAGAAGATGCTAGAAAAGCTTCAAAAATCAGATAAGGACAAAGTATACCTACTTAAAATAGCTGTTTATGGCTTAAAACAAGCCGATAGGCAATGGTTTAAAAGGTTGGACTTTAAACAAAAGCAATTGGGTTTCGTTCCCTCACAAGCTGACCCTTGTATATACACATNTAAAGGGGAGAAACAAACATTGATAGCTATATGTGTAGATGACATTATAGGGGCATCAAGAAATCAGTAACAGATCTGAATGATTTAAAACAACAACTAACTAAATCCTTCGAAATGCGAGACCTCGGAGAAATACACTATTGTTTAGGAATCGAGTTCTGCCACAAGGATGGTATGATTTCAGCATCGCAAACTCGATACATTGAAGAACGTCTCAAAGAATGCGTCATGAGTGATTGTAAACCTGTTGCAACTCTAATGATACCTGGAAAGAAATTACAGAAGAATCCTGGAAATATCTAAAAATATCCCTAACAAAACTTGATTGGGTCACTCATGTATCTGTATGTCTGTGGCTACTAGGCCAGACATAACACATACAGCCAACTTCTTAAATCAGTACAACGCCTGTTTTGGGAAAGAGCGTTGGCTGGCTGCCAAAAGAGTTTTGTGCTACTTAAAGGGAACCAAATATCTCTCACTGGTTTTCAAGAAAACTAGTAAACCACTTATTTGGATGGCAGATGCTGTTTGGGCAACTGGAGAAGATATAAAATCTTATTCAGGAAACTGTTTCCAGTTTGCAGTGACTTTCATCAGCTGGGAATCAATAAAACATAGAACTGTGGCTCTGTCTGCAGCAACACTGAGGTAAATGACCAGAAACTGCAACTTTGGGGCGAATTTGAATGACCATTTATATGATTTGATAATTTGTGGGATTAATAATAATGCTATAAGATAGAGACTAATCGGTGACATTACATTAACCTATGAGCAGGCAGTGGCGATGGCAGTGTCCCCGGAGGTAGCGCAAAAGGAATCTATAATGTTGGAACCGATGCAACAACAGGAAAGCGTGCAACAAATCTCCAAGAATTTCCCAAAATGGAAGGGAAAAGAGAAGAAGGAAGATTTATCAAGAGGGGAAAGGGAGTGTTTTGTGTGCGGTTATCAAAATCACGTAGCGTTTGAATGCAAATTTAAGGCATATAGGTGTAATGTGGGTCATCCAAAGGGGCAGCTAAAGACGATGTGCTCAAAGAAAGTGAATCTGGTTCAGGAAAGGGATGCGTCGAGTGAGGAGGAACCACACTAGGACTTTGGTATTTTTTTTTTCATGAGGTTAAGGGGGTTAATTCAATTAAATCCAACTTCATAGGGGGAATTAAAATAAAGGGGCTATTAATCCAGTTTGAGGTTGATACGGGTTCAGCAATGACCTTAATGCCTAAAAAAAGTTTCAAAATAATTTCCCAAATGGGAATTACTCACCATGTAAGGTTAATATTTCCACAAACACAGGAGAGGCCTTACTGGTATTGGGTAAGGTAATAATGTCAGGTACGAAGGCGCAGTGTATAAAGACTTGCCTATACTGATTGTAAAAGGCAACAACAGTGCATAATTATTAGGTCAAGATTGGTTCACCTGCATCAAATTTAATTGAAAGGAGATGATAGGTAGGAGGGATGGTAGGTCACAAAGGGCTAGAACTAAATAAAGAACAAGCGATTTCAAAGTGGGTGAATGAATTTAAGGAGGACTTTCCGAATTGTTTTAAACCACAAGGTAGCATCATTAAAGGTTTTCAAGCGTCGAGTGCTTTGAAACAAGATGTGATCCCAAAATACTGTAAGGCAAGACCAGTTCCTTACGCTAAAAGGGAGTTGGTGTAAGCAGAGCTGTTTATACTACAACAAGAAAACGTCTTAGTTGAAATGAGGCACAGTGACTGGGCCATACCAGTGGTAGTGGTTCAAAATGGTGGTAATAAGGGAACTAGGCTGTGTGGGGATTATAGTATTACCGTTAACCCCAATAGTGTCACAGATCACAATATTTCAGAAATAGTTGCATCATTGCCGGGGAGTAAGTGGTATACTAACATAGATCTCAGAAATGCATAGCAACAGTTGGAACTTAGTCTGGAATCTAGGCCTCTACTGACAATCAATACCCATGTGGGGCTGTTCCAAGCGAGCTTAAGTTTTGGAGTGGCTTAAGCACCAGCTATTTTTCAGTCTGTCATGGACCAAGTTATGTTAGGATTACCTAAGACTATCTCATATCTAGACGATTTGGTCATTTTTGAATCAACCCTAGACGAATGTAAAGAAATTACCAAAATTGTTTTAAGTAGACTAAATCAATTTAAAATCAAAGTTAATGAAAGTAAATGTGTGTTTTTTAAGAAGGAGATTGAGTTTTTGGGGTTCAAAGTAAATGCAGAAGGGAGGCAACCCACAGAAAGTAAACTCAAAGCAGTCAGGGAGGCTCCTGCGCCGATGGAAGTTTCTTTTCTAAGATAATTTTTAGGATTTATTAGTTATTATTCCTGTTTTTTGCCAGACTTGTCCACAGTGCTCAAACCAATGCATGAGCTGTTAGAGGTGAAACATCCTTGTAAGTGGACAGAGCACTTTAAAAGGGTTTTTAAAAAGGTAAAGGAGATGCTTCTAAATTATCAGGTGATTACTCATTATGATCCGGCTAAGCCTATTATACTGGTGTGTGATGCGTCACCTTATGAAGTCGGCGCAGTAATTTCACATGTATTGTCAAATAGGGAGAAGCGCCCTATTGCTTTTGGCTCCAGAACATTTACAAAGAGTGAACAAAATAATGCGCAAATATAGCGGGAAGTGAGTGATATAATATTTGGCCTTAAAAAGTTTCACATGTACCTTGTCGGTCGCAAATTTACCTTGCTCACAGACCATAAACCGTTGACAAAAATGTTGGATTCTAAGGCAGGAGTGCCAATAATGTCATCAGCTAGGTTGACTAGATGGGCTATAATTTTGGCATCGTATCAGTATGAGATTCAATATTGGAGTGGGGATAAGATGGGAAATGAAGATGAGTTGAGTCGATTACCATTGCTGAAGGTGGGTGAACAAGCCTGCTTGCATTTTTAAATATTGGACAAGTTGCCGTTGTCAGGTAAAGAAGTGGGCGACGCAACGCTGTGATCAGATCTTGTCTAAAGTGTATGATTTTATTCAATACGGATAGCCGAGTGTTTGTGCTGATGAAAGTCTTAAACCATACTTTGTTAGAAAGAAGAAATTATCAATGGAACAGAACTGTGTAACCTGGGGAAATATGGTAGTGATCCCGAAAGTGTTACAAACTAGGGTGTTGGAGCTGCTACATGAAAACAATCTAGGAATTGTTCGATCAAAAATGTTAGCAAGAAGTTACCTGTGGTGGCCAAATCTTGATAGTAATTTGGAGTAAATAAGTAAAAAATGTGAAGTGTGCCAAAGCGTGTTAAACATTGTGAAACCTATTCTACGACAATACGATCCACAATCCAGGTGACCTAGTGGTGAGAAGGTCAGACAGAAAACCAAAACCTAGCAAGATGTTTGATGTTTAAATGTCATAGGTATGGAATATATATAGAGAAAAAAAATTTGAGAAGGGAAGAGTGTTGTGATTTGACTATGTTAGTGAGAGGACTAGGCCTGTATTAGTTGTGTGCTTGAATAAAGTTATAGTGGTGCAGAGTAATGGAAGTAAACGTGTTGTGATCGTGGGTAGATCCAAGTACTGGTATGTAGAATATGCTGGGTATTACTGTTAAATAAATAGAGAATCTGTCGTTCCAAACCGAGTATCCGGTGCCTATTTATTTCGGACACTACAGGAAACACAAACAGTAAATAACGTTTCAAGTCACTTTCAGCATTGAGCCTGTTTCTGTTGTGGAAATTGAAATAAATTATTGGTGGGGATGTGGAAAAAGTAAGCGTAGTTTTCTGGAGAGATAATGTACAGAAACCTCATCAAGTTTATATAATATAATCTTGTAAATGTACCTCACAAAATTTCACAAATTATTCGTTAAAAATCCGCCATTACGGAAATATTTTGGCGGACCCCTTGGAATATTTCGTAAACCCCCTGGGGGTTCGTAAACCATGGTTTGGGAACCAATGGTCTAACTGTTAGGGATTCTAAGCCGGGGTGCCGCGAGATTAGCCAGGGGTTCCGCTATATTTTGAAGCGTTCAAGTATTAATAAGCTAGGTATATACTAAATAAAATACTGTATAAAGAAAAAATATTAGCACAACTTAATGAAAATGAAGAGAAGGAATTAAATTGTGTCTTTAGTGTTTATCTGGTTTGCACGTTCCACGGGACCCGATACGAGACACCAGCAGGTTCCAAGCCACCTCGCCTCCTTCCCACTCCTTCACCCCTTCTTTGTTTCAAGCTACACACACTAAGCCACTTTTGGTCTTGGAACTATATTCATGCGGTATGAGTCATCGCTTGACAATAGTTTCGCTTGCTACGTTTCCAGGTGACAGCTATCTTTTTTATTTGTATATTTAAAATTAGTTAGGAACTATCATCCTTTTGTAATTGTGTTGTTTAATTGTTGTCTCTGATGGTTAAAAGGACGAGATCTCTCACAAATTTAAATCTAGCATACAAATGTTTTAAAGGTTTGAACCCTTTTAATAGTGAGTTGATTGTCCAGTTATAGAGGGCTTAACAGGTTTACAAAATTCACTTAGCAAATTCTCCAAAAATATGCTCACAGTTACTGTGGATTCACACGTTCGCTGTAAAACTAGAGCAGTGCTAATATTTGTAGAGATAGAGATAATTTCAACTTATCCAGCGCTTCTACAGATAACCCGCCAAGAAGACCTTATCAGCGCATGTGCAAACTTTCAAACATGCGTTATTTATAAGCACAACACATTCTCACGGTGACGTATATCAAAAGTTATGATTCAAAAACGACAGACGGCAGACCATGAATCTTATCGATGGCAAAACCAAACCCAGGCAGAAGTAAAACATCTCATTTTATTTTAACTTGAACTAATTGTAATATTTTGCGTTTATATGTTTGGCGTTTCATTGCATCATGGGTAAACAGAGTTTCCCAACTTTCCGCAAGCGTGTGAACAGCTGCACTACTAAGAGGTGAGGACTAACTGTACTGTTTTACAATTTCAGCATACATGTGAGTTCACCTTCAGACAATATGAAAGTGCATAAAATTCCGATTCACAAATACTCAGAGCTACAATCGATTGTTTTAGAGCTCCAACAAATAATATTATCATTTAATTTAACGCTAAAGCCTGATACACTTTCCTATCGTATGTATCAGAGGTGAAATCAAAATCAACATAGGTCTAAGCACAAATGCTCAAATCTGTATCATCTGATTTTACAAAATTCTTACCTAAATTTTCTGTATGTTTTAAATATCGAAATAGATTTTTCAAATGTTTCCAATGAGTCAAATTAAAGCAATTTTGGAATCTACCAAAGTATGATACTGAAAAATATAATACAGGTCTCAATCCTAACATCAAATACATGAGACTCCCTATAAATTCCTTGTAAGGAACCTAATATTTAACTATGCAGAGTGTAACATTTTAAAATGGTACAGAATAAAGTAGGCTACGCTACGTTGTAACCTCACTGATGCCATGTACAAGAATGAAAAAGGAGGAAATGACGTACTACTAGATAGTTCTTAAGACGAATAAAGTAACTGGACTACTCAAGTCATAAATTCAACAGTAATTGACGTAGAGCTTCTGTCACAGATTGAGAGGGAAAAACATAAGTAGCGAGATATCGTGACGAGAATCTTTCGCTACATAAAATTTCTTGCTACTCAGAACCTGGCTTTGTGAGGACCCAGGAGTTTACTTCAGCTAGACGATGACTCCAATGTGGGAAATTTCCTTGTATTAGGGAAACTACTGGCTATATTTGAAGTTGTCATAAAAGAACATCTCACTCATGTGGATAGTCATCCTGGATCGTCGTCTTATCTTTCACACGGTATCCAGAATGAATTTATCCTCCTGATGACATCCACTGTGTGCCAAAGTTTACTAAGACGCATTCGTAAAGCCAAGTATTATGGTCTCATGTTCGTCTCGCACACCATGAGCAGAGCTCATAAGTAGTTAGGTACGTGGAAGTTGATTTTGAGAGTAAAATAGTCCATGTTAGATAATCCTTCCTTGTTTTTATCGAGATAAGCCTGAAGGATGCCGAAAACTTGATTGAAGTAATTTTGAAGCAGCTAGAGAAGGATGAAATGGGGCTATAAGATTGTCGGTCACAGTGCTACGACAACGTTGCTTTGATGGCTAGACACAGAAGTCGTGTTCAACAAAGAATATGTGATAAAAACAACCTTGAAATGTTTGTGAATTGTGAAAATCACTCATTCAACTTTGTGGGTGTACATACAGACAAGCAGAATACAATGATGGTCACGTTTTTTGGATTCATCGAAGCTCTCTAAGTGTTTCATTCAGCACAATGCTGGTTAAACTTAAAAACGCCGTGCCTATGGTTGTGTAGTTGGAGTCCAAAACTAGGTGGAGTGCTAGGACAGAAGGAGTGAAGCCCATTAAAACGTACCTTGATAAGATACTTCAAGTTCTCAAGGACATGCTAGACGATGAAAACGAAACCCATGAAATAAGGAGTGAAACAGGGCAGCTGTACAGCCGTATGCTAAATTACGATTTTCTGACTTTGATAAGATTTCGGAACAATTACTCATTTGCATTGACCGTGTTCAAAAGAGGCTGCAGAATCCTACCATGAATTTCCACTATGCTACCCTGGTGGATTTGAAATTCCTTCAAGATCATTTTAATTATAAAGAGAAGTATTGGTCAAAAGTCACTCGAAGAAGGATTCGATCTTTGTAGAAAATGGGATGCTGAAGTTGAACGACGTCAGAGACGAAAGAAACGAATGGCTGGGTGAGAGCTCTCAAGACGATGGGCTAACAGCTAAGCAAGAGATGGAGATGGAGAGTCATGAAGGGATCACTCGACCGTCTTCACAGAGAAATAGATCAAAGGTTCGCTTGTTTTCCCAACATTAATGCCAAGTTTGGCTTTCTTTTCGATGTCAAGGGACTGTGTTACATTGACAATATTAAGGACCTAAAGCAGAAGTGTGAAAATTTGGCTAAATTCTACAGCTCTGATGTTGATGGACTCTATGAAGAAATTTTAGATTGTAGAATGTTGCTATAAATCCGGGCCAACATGAAAATATCAAGACCTGAAGAGCTTCTAAAATGTATTGTTCAGTATGGAGAGGAGAGCGTTTTCCCCCCATTTTCGCATTGCTATTCAGACATTGCTAGCCATCGCAGTTTCCATCAACAGCTGTGATAGATCATTCAGCAAGCTGAAACTAATACTTTCGTATTTAAGAGCCTTCATGGGTCAAAACAGATTGTTTGATCTTGCTCTGCTAAGTGTAGAAGAAGAAGAAGAAACAGACAAAACTTACTTTGAGCACATCATACATCAATCTGCGTCAGTGAAAGCAAGGATGGTGCTTTGGTAATGCTTTTGTAGTGTCATAATGTGTTAAATAAAAGATTAACGAGCTTGACTTATTTTTGAGCTGATATTGTGGTAAAGATGTTTTAAAAGACGGGTATCAGGTGTTTGTTCAATGGCGCAATTATAGTGCTTGCCATAGGCGCTATTTTATGTAGATCTGCCACTGTACATATGAAACCTAAACCAATAAAACCCCAATATTATAAATAATATTTTTATGGGATTAAACAATATAAGAAATTTAGATAAAAACAATAGCATTTATTAGTGGTTTTTTCCTGATAATGAATAATATTAAAAAAATTTAAACGTAAGAAATATTTTTATAACAAAGTTTTTATTATTTTTCTCAAATATTTACAAAACGTTATAGCTTTATAAAAATATTTAGGTAGTCATTCCTGTCTACGGCAATAATTAATAGTTTTTTTAAATAGGTATGTTAAAAGGAATGTGAAGATATGTGGAAAACTTTGAACTGTAATTAATATTTGGATTCCTCTATTTAAAGAAACATTCCCACTTCTGATGAATGAGTTTGTTAAAAGTTAAGAAATGAGACAAACAATATTTCTCTTTACTGAGCAGCACTTGAGTAATATCCCAATAACAAGATACTTTTGTTATTTTATCTTTAAACAGTAAAAATCTTATTTTTCACTATTTACAATTATATATATGACACAATTATATTTTATATGACAAAGCGTTGTGATCGTTGTGGATAGTTGTGACTTTTATAACAAGAGCTGTTCAGATTTATAAAAATTTATTTCTGCACAATGGTTTCACATGTCAAAATTAAAAATAAATGTAAGTTTCCAGATTGTTTTAAAACTGACGTGTCAACGTTTATACGCCCTCAAATTTCGAGAGACATGATTGTGAGAAAAAATACAAGAAAGATATCTGGTCAAAAGAACTTTAGAAAAAAAAACAAATCTAATACTAGATTTTGTGAAAAACATTTTTGGCCAAAAGATATTTACGAGAGTGGATTTTAGCAGATAGTGATGAAAAAATTTTCCAAAAGGAAAGTGTGCAATTTCTTTTTATAATTTAAGACTAGTTTTTCTCTTAATTATTTCCACATGGCTTGATCAATGTTTGCAATAAAAAAAACTTATGCTAGATATCAGTTACCACCACTCCTATTCCTTGGCTACTTGTATGTTTATTTATAATTATTATAACAGTGATTTTTCTACTGCCCTAAATTCAGATATTATTTATATACCAAAGTAATAAAGTTTATTTTTCAAAAGGGGATTGTGCTCTAGAATTGATACAAGTAAAACACTGTATTTTCTCAAAACAGCAAATCATTAAGAAATTTCTATTACCATTTATACTTGCAAGTAAAATGTTTTAAAACTGACGTGTCAACGTTTATACGCCCTCAAATTTCGAGAGACATGATTGTGAGAAAAAATACAAGAAAGATATCTGGTCAAAAGAACTTTAGAAAAAAAAACAAATCTAATACTAGATTTTGTGAAAAACATTTTTGGCCAAAAGATATTTACGAGAGTGGATTTTAGCAGATAGTGATGAAAAAATTTTCCAAAAGGAAAGTGTGCAATTTCTTTTTATAATTTAAGACTAGTTTTTCTCTTAATTATTTCCACATGGCTTGATCAATGTTTGCAATAAAAAAAACTTATGCTAGATATCAGTTACCACCACTCCTATTCCTTGGCTACTTGTATGTTTATTTATAATTATTATAACAGTGATTTTTCTACTGCCCTAAATTCAGATATTATTTATATACCAAAGTAATAAAGTTTATTTTTCAAAAGGGGATTGTGCTCTAGAATTGATACAAGTAAAACACTGTATTTTCTCAAAACAGCAAATCATTAAGAAATTTCTATTACCATTTATACTTGCAAGTAAACAGCAAATCAAATGATACTCTAATCATATCTAGGCCTATTTAATATAATTTGATTTTGCAATATTCAGACATCTCACTAGAATCAAAATCCAGACAAAGGTCATTTATTTGCACATGAAAGTTTAGAAAGGTTAAATAAGAAGGGGACGATGCTCAAAAACCTTATTCATAAATATTTAATATATTTTTGTTAATTTTTTATTAAAAAAATATATAGTTTTTGTATCAATACACTCACAAAAATATGGAGAATCGATAGAAACTAAAATTATATTATTTGCATTCGAAAGTATTTGACAACATCACATTAAAAAAAGTAACACTATTTGTTTAGTTTTTTAAATGGAACTTGCCACAAAAGTATTAAATTATTCATAGAAGACTGAAACTGCTCACATCCTGACGTCTTAAAATCTCTTAATATTATTGTACTGCTTGGTAGTAACAATCGATATGTTGCTGCAAGTAATATTACTATTGTAATTTAATTAAATAATATTTAGGGATGATAGTTATTATCATCTTGGCACTTAGGTCAAATATAGTATTTGAAAAATGTCTATTTGAAGGCGGGAAACAAACCTGGGACCACTATAAAGACTAAAGTACCAAATTACTATGTTTGAATCTCATTTTTTAAATAATAATACTATATTAAAACTTTATAAACTGTATGCAAGAACGAAATGGGTAAAATTGAAAGGTGAGTGGTATTGATATGCCTCGATAATGAGCCTTCTGCAAGAACGTACCCTCTAAGATAGCTAATTAACCCCACTCACACTTTCGGATGAGAATTAATATTTTTTAAATCCAATCAAAATCACGTTCACTCTTCACGTTTGCTTATTTAATTCTTGCATTCTGCCTTATCCTTTTATTGAAGGAAAGACTATTATTTTCATATTTAGACAAATTACCCTAAATGCTACTCATTGGGATTAAATCAAAAATCCTCTCAGATGCTATTAGCTAGATGGCAAGACTGATTGATGCCTTAGTCCCTTCCTATATCAATACATTTTTTAAATAATTTATAACCATGTTTATATGATCAAATTTTACCAAACAAATAATTACCATGTGATTTATAATCAGTATTTCAAATTTAAATTATCTTAAATCGATGAACACATGATTAATTGTAATTTGTATGCTATCATTTGTTGTGAGCTATTCTATTTATTCACTAGTTATCACATTTGGGATATAATAATTACTGTCTAACAGTAAAATGTAATCTTGTAGGTTAAAACTTCTCTTCAAAATTTAAATTGCGCGCGGGTTACTCCGCAACGGCACTAACGCCATTTGGCTTCAATGTCTGATCACTGGAACTAAAGAGTAGCCAGACCCGTATATCTTAGACTTTGGTTAAGTATAATTTTATAAAATAATTGAAAAGCTCCAAAATTTGAACGAGGGTGTGTTCGTGTCGCCGGTTTGAAAAAGTTATTTCCTTAACTTTTGCGTTCGCGGACGCGTTGCCGAAGCAGATGCACCTTTAGTAGAAAAGGTCTGTTTTTCCTATTCCATCGCTTTGGGAGTGTGGCAGTTTTGAACGTTGGAACTAAAAAAAAGAGCGTCATTTTGTGAATTAGGCTAAACCTAAAATTTTAAATTATTTTAACAAAATTTACTAATTTGGAGTTGACTACAAGAAAATGTTTGCATACATGATGACAGACTTTTAAATAAATGTGGTCGTAAATGAAATATTGTGTTTAGTCATTTTTATTACATTACTGAAGATGTGACCCTGTGTCTTGTCTCCCAAGAGGTCCAAAAAATTAAAATAATTAAAGTTAAAGAGACACTTTGTTGTAAACTTTTTTCCACATTTTTTTTAACCTGTTTTGAAACATACCTTGTTTTTTTTACCAGACAGTATATTTATGATCATAAAAAGGAATGTATCGAAAATAATAATTGAAGGAACATTATGCAAGTTATAGACTTCATTTCAGTTTATTAATAAAAAACATCATCCTCTAAAAACAAAATTTAACGTGTTCTGGTATAATTACAAATAAGCCGCATTGGTGGTGGCATGGTCTAACTCGCTTCTCTCGTGGTAAGACTGGATTATTGGTGACGGAATGAACGATCAAAAACAAAGTTTGCTTCCGCAATATTTAAAAATAGAATGGAAAGTATTGTTCTATCTGTTCCTAGCTTAAGCATAGCTGTATACATCACAGGTGTAGTAGGTAGAACTGCTACCAAAAGCCGATGCAAACAAAACTGCTATGTTCATCTCTAAAGATTATACAATAAGAGCTCATCTTACAATCTGCACCAAAGTGTAGCCCTTTAAGTTAGACTCATTACATTTTGGCCTAAATTGAGTACACATTCTGTTTACCCTGAAAGGTATAAAATTATAAAACTTACTTGGTTCCACTTTTGTGTAGCTCATAAATGGGGCCTGAGTGTAATCAGAGTAAAACTACTACCTTGCTTGGTTCTACTACAGTGTAAGCTATTTTGGTAGAAATAAACAAAATCCTGCTTCAAATATTTATTTTAATATAAGGAAAACCTCTTTTCACTTTATGAGGTAATTGTTATATATTTGGAAGAAGGTACAGGAAAGGTGGATAGAAACACATAAAAGTTATCAACACAATATGACTTTTACAGTGAAAAGAAGCACACAGTTCACAATTTAGAGGTGATGGCTGCCTCTCCAAGAAAATCTATCGTTTCCACTCAATTCCCCCAACTAGGTTTCAATCTATTGGGACTCAGAAATTTTGGAAAGCTTTTATGATCAAAAATGTTAATCAAATAATCACGTCATGGGGATGAAATGCCTTGTGCTACCATTTGACTACAGTAGCTATACCTGTTATGTTTTATGTCAAACAGTAGACAAATAAAGGAGTTGGAGTCAAAGGTTTGGTATATAGGCTCCACAGCCCTTGCTCAATCTTCTCAAACTCTAAACTAGATTCTCCGTGTGTCTTTGAAAAAATATTGCAGGTGACTGTAGGTGCATTTCCTTCGAATACACCCTTCGCATGCTATCAACGAGTTTAAACCCAGCACACTAGAATTACAGTGAACTGGAAAAACAGATACATAAAGTGGTAGAGATATAATTTCTAAATGATGTGCCTGGACCAACATTCATTTTTATGGAAAGTTATTATTATTATTATTATTATTATTATTAGCTCCGCGTCTTACTACCTATTCGGATTATATGCACTTACGCTAATCTGTAATGGTAGGGTGATTGTGAGATGAAATGGAGGATCTACAGTTTAACGTGAGATCCTAACCACAGTGGAGGCATGGTATTCCACACAATCACAAGTTGTGATTAATACACATCTTGTCAGAGGTGAAGGAAGGGTTTGGCAATCAGATAAATCATGTGTCGGGACCGAGGATTGAACCCCGGACCCCCAGCACAGAAGTCAGACACCCTACTCCTAGACCGCCAGGTCACCTATAGTTTATAATAATGAGTTGTAATAATTCTATTTAATCACATACATACACACACCCACTTCACTGGTCGAATGGTCTAATGCTCACTGAAAATGTGGCCCTCATAGTATTCTGGAGGAAAATTAAAGCAAACACCTGGGTGGAAAATATGAAATAGCTAATGATTTTTAAAAAATAATAGTTTAAAAAAGAGATCATGATTGCATTTTATTTCACATTTATTTGATTAAGAATGATATGTACATATTTATAATACTGTGTAAGTGTGTGTGCATAGACTACATATTTCAGCATTTTTCAGAAGGTAATAAACTTTTTCTGGCAATAAAATTTGAAAGATTCTACCACCAAAAATATAATTTCTGTATATATAAATTTAGGTATCTATAAATTTATACATATAAATATATGAGGGGTGTTTATTAAGTGAGGACCGTTTTGAAATAAAATAGGAATTACTAAATATTTTGGTGTTTTTTTTTCATCCAATTCTACATACCTTCAGCTACTTTTCAACCTAGTTTCCATTGTTATTTAAACAATTGTCGTATCGTGAGATAAGTTTTTGTAGACCCTCATCATATAAATCTGCCACCAGCGAGGAAAGCCATTCCTGAGCGGCCGTTTTCACTCCGTCGTTGCTGTGGCAAGGAACCTTTTCAGATACAGGAAAAGATGGTAATCACTTGGCGCAAGGTCAGGACTGTAGGGAGGGTGATCCAAATGCTGCCAGCCAAAAGATTCAATGAGAGCTTGTTTAAGCAGTAGTGGGGTGCCTCACATTGTCATGAAGCAACAACACCCCAGCAGACAACAGGCCGCTTTGTTTATTCTAGACAAGGTCATAAGACACGCAGCTGCGTTTATTGTTGTCTCTCATTGCATCAAGTCCACCAGCTGAACACCACGTCTGTCCCAAAACAAGGTTCAGGAATGGCTTTCCTCACTGGCGGCAGACTTCTATGATGACGGTTTATAAAAACGTAGCTCACGATACGATAAATGTTTAAATAACAACAGAAACTAAGTAGCTGAAGGTATGTCGAATCGGATTTTTTTAAATTACCCAAAAATAATTGATAGTTTCTATTTTATTGCAAAACGGTCCTTGCTTAAAAAAACTGTGTGTGTGT
>CABFWB010002779.1:19428-61103 GCA_902151455.1 Timema bartmani
GTGTGTGTGTGTGTGTGTGTGTGTGTGTGTGTGTGTGTGTGTGTGTGTGTGTGTGTGTGTGTGTGTGTGTGTGTGTGTGTGTGCATGCACGCACGCACACATGCATGCATGCACATGTATATATAAGTAATTATTGAAAGTAATTGTTAAGTGTTGTTTGTAGGCCTCTATTAGGATAGTGAGATTACTAAATATATCTTCGGCCCGCGGTGCAAACAGATAAGTCAAATTTGGCTATTGGGGTGAAAAATGTTGGACCACCCTGGTCTAAGTCATCACACTCACAATAAACCAGATTGCCAATGACTGAATGACCAGGGTTTGAATTTTGGGGGTGTGTATTGAGGGTATTTTTTACTAAATGATTTTCCACTTTCCCTCCAAGCACATGTGATTACACTTTTCTAAATTCAACCTTCCTTATCCATAACAAACTAGTGTAATTAGCACATATGCCTGATTCTAAAAACACACACACTAGTTATTATGGTTAAATTTGAGGAATACAGTAGCGGTAGGCTTACATACAATTTATCCAATTATTCTACATTAAATAGATTTGTAAATATTGAGTAGCTTTTAATACATTCTCAATCTAAAGCATTGAAAACTTGACAAATATGATTTTCTACTAGGTATATTTCATATATGATAAGAACTACATTCATAAATATCTACAATATAATAACAACGTATAAACTAAACATCAGACAATTAATAATAAAACCAGGAGCAAAAATTGTTAAAAAAAAGTAACCTCTCGCAAAGTACTGGGTAATATAAACCAGACACTTTTAGAATCTATCATGTTTCTACGAGCAAATTTGTTTTTCATGTATTTTTAAATATATTCATAATATAATCCACTAATTCCAAAGCTAACCTTTTATGTTATAATATTTTATATTAGTGTCATTTTCAGTTGGGTGCACAGATTATTAACAAGACTAAACAAGAAAAACCCTTTTATCCAGATGTGTCGGACTAGGGAATTACAGAATATCAGTAAATCATGAGGCGATGTTGTCATGTTGGCAACCTGGAACACTGCAGTGGGTACAGTCTATACTGCAAAGCAATCTCAAGATTTATACACAAAATATTTTATAATCAACTAAAAAAAATGCTAGTAAAGTTCTCTTTGATTTCCAGTCATTCTTTAAAAATGATGTGGATATTATGGACAGCTACTAAATGGCAGATCATTTAATAATACTTCTTAATTAGGTTAATTTTCATTAAAAGATTAAAATAAGTAATACATAAATAAAATCATCACCATCAACCATTTCCAGCCTATGTCCATGTCAATAAGGACATGTAATATGATGGAAAAGGAGAGGATGCTAAATAGAATGACAGAGATGAAATATGTATGAAAAAGACCGGAAGAGAGGCCAAGAAAGAGATGGGAGGAGCAGATAAAAGAAGGTGGATATGAATATTAAATATTAGCTAGAATTAACTTATGTGCTCCAAACAGACCCTCTACAACAGCTATATCATCTGAATGACCATTTACAGCTTGGAAACATGCATGTTATCCAAAAGATAAGAGAGCTGTATACAAGCCGTGGAAATGAGATTTCTCTGTACCATGATGGAAAAGACTGAGAGAGACAAAATAAGAAATGTTATACGAACACGGACTAAAATGAAAGAACCCTTATGTTAAAAAATTGCCAGATTAAGGATGAAATGGTTTAGGAATGTGAAGAGGATGGAGAATGGAAGAGGTAGTCAGGAGAAGACCGAGAAGAAGATGGATGGACGCTGTGAAGGAAGATATTCAGAAGAGGGGTGACTGGAGGGCCATAAATGAAGAAGAAATATATCTAGATAGAAAGAAATGGAAGAGACTCGCAAATTGTACCCGCTCCGCTGGAACAATAAACTGATAATGATGATGTAACTTATGACAAAGAAATAGTTAAGATTAAAATTTTGTGAATACTTTGCCAAGAAGATGATTCTAAAATGGATAAATATCATCTAGTCAAGCGGTTGGCAACCTACAGTCAACCGACAGATTTTATCTGGCCCACAAAAGATTAATCATCGAATTGTATTGTATTCATAAAATATAAGGTTTTACCTTTTTGATTGATATTTTTTCTAATCCAGCCTACCAATTTTATTTTTTTAACTCATATAGCCAGCAATATCAAAAAAGGTTGTCAGCCACTAATCTGGTCCACTGTACTCTATAAAGGGCAATGATCAAGCCCGTCGCTATTGAAATGCAGGAATTATAGTATTCTGGCCATTACCAACCAATCAACATTTTAGTGAACAATTTGTTTTCAAACAGTCCAAATTCATAGTTTGTGTTTTGCTCGAGATGTAACTAACAGTTAGGTTACGTCACTTAAATCCTGACTAAATACTAGTTTAATTTATTTACATTAAGTGAACATTAGGTTAGGTCAAACATATTTACACCACCAATAGGGTGTGTCTAAAGATGGAGACATTTGAATTAGCAACTAGTTTAGACATTAATAAATACTACATAGGCCTAGTTAACAGTTTGAAATGCGAGAACTTAAACCACATCCACATAATCCACTAAGTAACTGTAGATAGGCCTGGTTCTTTTCTGTTGAAACAATTTTGTTTGTTTTTATAAATAAATTTAATAATATATTATTTAATTGTATTGTGAGCTTTATAAAAGTACCGTCTTCCCCCAAATATAGTGCAATGTGTTTTTTACCAAAATACATCCTTCTGAAAACTTTACTTGTATTATAAGCACAGCTGAACATTTTTTCATTGAAAAATCAGTATATTGACTACATAGATGGGCTATATTTTGTAGCATGCTGGAAGTGTACCAGTGGGTGAGTACATGCGTCTAATAAGAGACTCAAGGTCAACATGTAGCGGAAGGATGAGTATTAGCATCTTGCAATGTCAATAAAATGGTAACTCATTAGGCCAATGTTGGTTGGTGACATATTATGTGCTGTGTTATAAATATTAAAATAAATTGCCCATGGCAGGATAAGCTGAAAAGAGAGATTATGATAATAAGCTGAGAAGAGAGGTCATGAGGATATGCTGGGAGGAAATGAGTCCTATTATTTGTGAGGCTGTATTATATACGGGCCAATACGATAGTTTTTTAGAAATGGCCTGTGGTGGTCTTACCTAAAACGTCCTTACGTTTGGACAAGCTGTAGAGGCATTGAAAACCCTCTAAAGAGAAGTGAAGTAAATGTGCACTAGAGTGTAGACAAGTGTCAGGTCGATCATACTGGCCGTCCAAGCTGCCACGCGTGGATTGTGAGGTGCCCTTTAAGGTACATCTTTTTGCGGAGTAGGGCTCCGCAGATGTAACACTTGTAAGATTTTTCCCGACTATGTGTGAGAACGTGACCACGCAGATGAGTCTTTCTCCTGAAGGTCTTGTCGCAGATGAGACAGATGTGGGGTCGCTCGCCTGTGTGCACCAGCTTGTGCTGCTCCAAGGAACCCCGGTCGGCGAACTTGTTATCGCAGAGGTTGCAGCCAAAGGGTTTGTACCCCATGTGGATGGCGATGTGGATCTTGAGCTCACCTTTCTGTGCAAACTTCTTAGAACACAGGCTGCACTCAAAGTCGCGAACCCCAGTGTGGATGACCTGGTGTCTCTTGAGATGACTCCCGAGGGTGAAAGAATTGCCGCAGTCCCCACACTTGTGGGGGCGCTCACCTGTATGAAAGAGGCGGTGGCGCTGGAACACACTGAGGTGCTTGAACACCTTGTTGCAGTCCTGGCAAGTAAAGTCCAATTTCAGGTCAGCAGACGGCTGGCAGCTATTTGGCGTGAACATCGAGTGTTGGAAGTCGCAAGGTGGATCCCCTTCCGTTCCTGCAGACAGTATGTCCCCGTCACATGCAAGAGACGCCTGCAGACAGTTGAGTGGAGACACGCCTGTCTCCAGAGAGGTCTCTTCTCCTATGGGCTGGACAAATCACAGTCACTTGAACTGGATGCTCGGGTACGAGTCCATATTGGGTCCAATATGGTCAGTTTTGAGATTACCTTACTCTGACCCATGTTACTATCCAAAGAGGTGGTCACATGGACTAACATGTCACTCTCGTGAAAAAATGAATTACCAATGAAAGGGAGATCGGGCTCCAAATCTCAGTCAAGGGTATTGAGAATGTTTTTTCCTAAATGGTTTTCCACTCTCCCTCAAAGCAAATCAGAATACATTTCCTCTCCACCCTAGCTTTTTCGTCCTTACTCCAATGGTGCATTTGTAGGCCTATATCCTGTACGAATAGAAAAATGGGGTGGAAATAAATAACAACTGACCACAACAATTTCAACAAATGGAGCATGTGGGCTCTTACAACAGTGTCTTCAGACGCGTCGAAAACATGCTCTGTCTTAACAAAAACAAAGGCTGGATCAGCAGATTCCATGGAGTTCCAAGATCACAGTCTCTCTGGCCAGCCAACTGAAACATTTCAAAATAGCATCTATCTGCTCTAACTTTTAAATAAGCTTGTATTGTTTCTATTAAAATATAAGCATTTTGCAGACCTTTTATTCTTATTTTTTTCATTTGCACTAGGGCTACTAGCCAAGTCATTGAAGGACTTTAATTCTTATGAGAGCATTAAACGTTTAGCAAGAGCTATCTGAGAGTACATTCAAATAAGAACTCTTATTTCAATAGACCTACCTATGTTTAGTTTTATTAGTGCAAAGATAAGATTAACAAGATTTGAAACACTAGTTTCAAAGTCTTGTAAAACTAGGGCTAAAATTTGGGACTTCTCACGAATTGAGCATGATCCAAAATATTACAAAAGTTTCAAAGTCATGTCTAAGCAGGGATTGAAACCAGGATCTTTCACCAGTCTAGTATGAGCCAAAACATTGCATGACTAAAGGTCATACGCTATACAAAAATGTAATTGATATAAAACTACAAAGAACAATTCAATATTACTACTGCTCTATAAAAAAACAAATAACATCTTAAAAAAATAACAATACAATGAGCACTTGTATTTTCATAAAATTGCCCTACTATCCTTTAAAATCGGATTTATAAAAAAAAAGTTTGTCACTTTATTATTGATAACTAAAAGTAAAATTAGTCACATCATTAATAAAGTCTGATCCGTTGAACCACAAGGTATTTGGTTGAATTAAGAAAGATTTTTGGTGTGATTAAAAAAAATTGTATCGATAGAATAAATTTAATTTATATGAAGCTTAAGTTGGCTAACTTGGCAAACGTTGTCATAAAAATCTCGCGCGAAATTGTCAAATTTAATAGCACACTACCGTCATCCAGTTGTTTTTATTCTTCTTAAAAAAACTTGAGATACGTTGATATTATCATAAAAAGAAACATTTGCATATCATCAAATCTTTGACACCGTAAAATTCACCAACGTTGTGTGCACACTGGACGAATGAATTAGGGATGGAAGGATATCAATTTAGAGACCTAAAAAAAATATCTATATGTTAACTTGATGTATAGGTACATTATATTTATCAATATTTGATGGTTACAGTATGTATTGATACAAGCTATTCATCGACAGCTTTAAATATGTTTCTGTAACATTCTGTATTTAAATTTACATCATGTAATTGTATTTGGTGTATAGAGATTACTTGATCTTGTCAATATCTAAAATTAGAACACATTTCTGAAATGTCAAAGAATAAAAAATAACCTAACTAAATATTTGTTTCAGCACATTTTAATGTATTTCTCATTCATTCCTATGTGTTGCATTAAACTGGTGCTTAGCTTAGTTAATAAAGGTAGAACCTGCTTCGGTAGCCACATGTTCTAACGAGCTACTTTCGCAGTAGACTAGACTGCCGATGACGGGAAGATCGAGGTTTGAATCTCGGTCAGGTGTACTGAGGGTGGTTAAATTCCAAAATGGTTTCCCACTCTCCCTCCACATAAATGCAGGTACACTTCCTCTAAATATAACCTTCATAATCCTTAAAACCTACCTGATTAGCAAATAAGCTTGTAACCCGAATGAGTAGTACGACGTGGTGCCAAAAAAAACTTGGGTAGCACAACTAATTTGTAGTTTTCTTTATTCAAGCCAAGTGTTATTAAACTTAGATTGTTTAATCTCAACTCTAAATTCCTTGTACTTGCGGATACTGGTCCACCATGTGATCCTGTGGATTTGAAACAAAAACATCACAAAGGTCAATTAATGGTACAGTTATGTCCACAGGATAAGGTGCAGTTTCAATATCAGTCTGTTCCTGTGATGCGTCGCTCTACCGCACCATCCCTGCGCAAGTTCGTGTCTTTGCCCGGCAGCAGCACTGAAGATGCCCCCAGATTCAACGGTAAGTCATTCATTAGTCATGGGGACTCCCCGCATTATCTTTAACTAGTCCTCAACTCTGTCAAAGGTTGTTTTAAATGAACATTATCATAATATGATTTGCAAATCATAGTACAATAAAAGTTATGCTAATGTTATTTTAAAATAAATAGTTGTGCTTATCGTTAATTGTATTTGTCAGCCCCGTTTGTCCCCCACGCATCCCGCGACACCGCCAGTATACTAGAACTGGTATTGGAACCTGCCCCCGAGGCGTGCTTTGTCAATACCAAGCTTACCCGGGACACGCCTACTAGTGCGTGTCAAGATGTGTCTAGTACCGGCAGAAAGGACACGCCTACTAGTGTATTTCCAGACTCCTCTAGTTCCAGCACAAGGTTGAATGAGTTATCTTCCAATTATATTGAATATGGATTAAGGGCAAAACAAGACGCATTTAATTCTCTATAGAACATGCATTATATATCTCAACTTTACTTTCTTTTGTTTTTTTAAACATTTATTTTAATGAAATACCCTGACAAGAAATTTCAAGATTCAATCATTTATTTGAAAACTAAATATCTTAAAAGTTTTGTAAAGATAATTTTAAAATGAATTTAAAATTTGAGCTTCTTTCAAATCTGATTGAATAACATTAAATAAATTTTCACTGGGTTATTTATATCTAATACTGAGTTCTGAATATTTTGCTGTGTTTAAAGGCCAGAAATCAACTAAAAAGCCATCAAAATGTAGATTTGCTAGTGCTGCACTCTATACAACTCGTTTTTTACATCCATCACTGTTTCCAGCCTGGGTCAGTTTTTTTATTCAAGCCTTATATTTTCCACTACCGGCTTACTAAGCCTGCAATGGCTTTATATGCCTTATACTCTAACTCAAGACTAGGACGGGCAAAACATCCAGTCCCTGGCTGTTAATTCATCCTGTGAAAGGGTAAACCCACATTTCACCAATTATAAATTTTTTTGCCATGCCAGGAATCAAACCTGGGACCCTTAGCTCAGTAAGCAGACACTACTGACTGAGTTAAGGTTTCAGATACTTTATACATTTCTATAGTTCAATATTATTTGTGATCCGCAACAGTGGACATGCATATTAAACGTCAAGTGCATCTAGTCTAGTTTACAGGTGACAAGGTCGAGGTTCAAACCTCAGCCGTTTGCACAGAGATTTTTTTTTTAATGGATACTCACTTGCCACACACATTTCATCTTAACTTTACCTTTCTTGATATTTATATCTTTGTAGAGGGTGAGCTGCACAAGGTTGTTCATTGCTCAACTAGGGTATTTTTGACTTAAAAAGTTCAAATAATTTTGGGTTTGAAACGATACCCATCTACAGGTAAAGTTTAACTATGAAGCTGCAGCACGATGGCGTAGTTTCTCTTTTTGGTAAGTTATCAATCAACACTTTTCAGAACAATGTATTGGCCTAGGCTAGCCGGTCACCTGACCAGCGAGATCGCCAGATCTTTGCCTTTGGACTGTTTTCTCTGGGGTCCCATCAAGTCCCAGGGGTATGCCGCCAGGTCAGACAGACTGAACCGTTGTTTGTGTCGCAAATGATAATGATTGATAAGGGCCCAGCTCCATCAATAACCAAGTGGCCATTTTGATCATTTGTAGATGTTATGTAAGAAGGATCTCTAAATAAACGTCAAACACCTGTAGCTGGACAACTGTCGCAAATTGTATACATATATTTATTTGACCTTTTGACTCAGAGTGAGGGTAAGGAGAAGAATGTATGTGAGTAAAAGAGGAAGATGGAGGCACTTTGACTTGACCATAGGCTGGAAACAGATGATGATGAGGAGGATGATTATTATTACTCAAAATAATCCCTAAAGCACATAGTTGAACCCTGTACATGCTTTATATATTGTTCTGGGGACTGGACGTCTCTTAAAGTATCCCAGCTTGGTTTGTAGAAGGGCTTTGGAGTTGAAGTCGTGGAGTCTTAAGCAATTTTGAGTAGTCAGAGTCAGAGTAAAAATGTACCGACTCTGGCTTCAAAATAAAAACATATTATAACCATATATAGTAAAAATATCGTTTTAAATTTATAAGTCACTTTTTATATTACTTGGCAGGGCTGTGGACTCGTTAGGCTAAACCTACGACTTTGACTCTGACTCCTCTACTTTTTCTACTCTCCAACTCCAACTCCGACTCCTTTATTAATGGCAAATTATTATTATTATTATTATTATTATTATTATTATTATTATTATTATTATTATTATTATTATTATTATTATTATTATTATTAATTAGTGTGCCCATGAAAAACATTAAAAAATAGATGATATCAGCATGTGTAGAAAATTAAAATAAATGTTTAGGCTGTGTTGCTCCAGTTGAAACATTTATATATTAATTTGTAATAAAAATGTATTATATTAAAATTATTTGACAACAGTAAAATTATAACTAATTAATAAACATTAAAATGCTAAGTACTAACATGGTAGTACAAGACATCTCATCACCAACACGTGGATCAGCAGATTAATTCTTAGTTTAATTGAACTTAAAATATATTTATTTGATTACAATATATGAATAAGAAAATTTCCTAAATTCCTATGAAAGTAAATATGCATTAATCTATACATTTAATAAATTAAAACTAATTATAATCACAATTGAAAATTACCCAATTCTGAATGTTCTCTTTTCGTTTGTATGCCATCAAAGTTTTGATAGTTAAGAATCGTGATATTAAGATTGATCATTGATTATGTCTATACCAGTAAGAATCTAGTTTGACACTATTATAGGGTTTTTTAAAGTTGGTGTCGGTACCTTTCTACCGACTCCAACTCCGACTCCACAGCCCTGTTCCTTAGGACCAATATTTGTAATTTTGATTGACAAATTTATTCAAATATACATTTTCATTACCAAAGAAGCTTCCCATGTCTAGCCATTTATGATGGAGTTGGAGTCGGACAGCAGAAAAATAGAGGAGTTGGTGTTGAAGGCTTTGCACACCGACTCCACAATGCTGGTTTGTAGTATCTGCTTACCAACCTAAATTTCTCAAAATGTATCACCCTAGAACTGATTTTATGTGCTCTTCCCCTCTTAAAACTATATTTCTGGGGTAAGGTTGCTCTGTATGTTATTATATAGAATAAGCTTTGATTGTCCTACACGACAACACGAAACAAACTTTATTTGACAGTGATTGTTCTAAAGCAGGGGTCGGGGAACATTTTTACCTAGTACCCCAAAATATATTTATTAACGCTGATGTTACCCTCTTGATTTGAAAGGGAGAAAATCATAGAATAGATTATTCAAATTCAAAAGATTTATTGAATCTATTTATTTCCATACGGAGAATACAATTAGAAATATAAAAAGTACAAAATAAATTAATATCCTCATTATGAAACAAAAGGATTTTTTTGAAAACTTTTTCACTTCAGGTTTTGGAGAAATGATGTTTCATTTTTGATGCATTAACATCAAAATTGGGGCATTTTGATGTCAAAGCAATTTGGATACTGTCTTCGGGGTCCAATCGATTTCTCTGCTTTGTTTTTATGTTCATTAGAGTGGAAAATCTTTGTTCGCAAAGGTAGGTTGTTGCAAAAGGTAGCAACTTTCTGTCTGCCTTCTCATGTACAATTTTGAAAGCCTTTGCAGCTGTTGACATCCAAAAATTTGTTTTCAAATTCAATACGTGCTTCATTATTGGATCGAAGTTCAAGAAGTGCCTCTGCCAACCCTTGAGGCTCTTCTGTTACATTAGCAATTTCACATTTAAAAGGATCTACAACCCAACTGACATGTGAATCAAGATCTGGAAAGTAAACAGAGAACCGCTCTTTGAGTTTGGTAAGATGCCTTATAACTGTATCCTTGATGTTATCAAAAGTAATATTTTCACAATCTTCCAAAAACAAAGCTAACTTTCGCTTGCTTATTAAATAATGAATAAATTAATTTACAAATAGTAAAGTCTTGCTAACTAAACACTTACCTTGATCGTCAAAGTTTTTCAGCATTAGATAAAACAGTAGGTGACTAGACAAAAATTATGTATACAAGACGTGCGCTTCTGCTGGCTGCTGAGCCACATCTAACCTTAACGTCCACAACATGTTGGGTCTGTTTCTTTATAGATGTGTTTAGTGATGACGTCACACCGCCATGATGGACTTAACGCCTTGACAACACTTTAGCAATCAAATTGTTTGGAGTTCAACATGACCTGACGTCCCCTAAACACGTCTATTAAATTGGCCAGATGCAGTGTTACCAGAAGAAAAATTTCTGTCATAACAAGAATCGCACTTTTTATATGATTTTATTTATGTCTAAAGAATCCTCATCACCCCCAAGAATTTCATTTTTACTCCATTTGGGGTACTTTACCCTGCTTCATTGACCCCAGTTCCAAAGTGAGTAACACAAGTTTATGTTCAGTTAGAGAACCATTGTGAAGTGTTGCACTTGCTTCAACATAATTGCCTTTGTGATCGGCCGTTCCCGTCGTCCCATCGCGCCACCGGCTGGCGTCTCTGCAACCCTAATAACACAGGCTTGACTCTACAACTCCCGCCACCTCCTGACGCCCATGTGATCCTGCTACTACGGACTGTTGGATCCCGGCTTACAGCCCTCGCTGAGGAGCTCGCTGGCCGTGTCTCTTGAACTAAATTTGCGGGAGGCTTCCGGAGTGGCAGAATGGAGCAAACAACATCATCTACAGCAAGACTGGTCGTACCCCGTGGGCTTGAGTGGAACCAAGGGCAAGAGTCGAGCCCTGGGATTGGATTGTTGTGCAGCCTGCCCTGGACCTAGGCGACGGCTTGGTTTATCGACGTTGAGCCAGGAGGGCAGCCGATATCAAGAAGTTGCATGCGGAGAGTGCAACATGTGACCGTGAGCGGAATTAAAATATGAAACTTCAGGTTGGAGCGCGTGATGTGAACTGTGGAAACCGAGTGTATATATACATCAAGATTTAATGTTGTGGTTGGGGAACTTCCTGGTCACTATTTTGTGGAGTGGTTGACTATATAGACATGTAAATTATTAGCAAAGATCACTCTCGGTGGCAGTGCTAGACTGGACTCTCTTTCTTCACTGACATCATGTAAGCTTGGAACTTTGGGCTTATCCCGCTAAATCTTTAGCAGTTATTTTGAACCTAATGTCAAGAACTTAGTTTCAGCCATATTTATTTTCACGCCAGAATCTTTCAATTAAACTTTTTGAACATTAGAGCTAATTTAAAGAATAATTTTCATTTTGGGATTCTCCCATTTAAATGCTTTGCTAGTTATTAACGTTTGGATCTTAACTTATAATATATTTAAATGTTTTGCTAATTGTCTCGAGCTACACTCGTGATATATAAATTTTTGGCTTAAACTTTTAAAACTTATAAATTACTCTTCATATTTTTTATTCACCTTTGAGTATCATTGTTTTTGTGGCTTCTCCCGTTTAAATATGTTGCCAGTGATGATGAGCATAAGAGTGTCTCTTTAATTATTTTTCATATCTTTGATAGTGTTCCTAGGCAACTCATTATTATCAATAGAAGTCATCTCAATGGCACTTCTGAATTTCAATTAAAATTATTTGTTTTTCGTTTGCTGAATAAAGTATTTTTATGTTGATATATTTCCTGCTTCCTTTTAAATTTTCATGATTTCCTCCCTTTGTATTATTTTTATCTTGCCCATTTGAGGGTTATAGTTACAATTGGAGGGGCTTGAAAATTGATCAGAAAACTCACTGTCCCCAGGGTGTTTACGGTGTTATGGGGCAAACAGACCAAGAAGAAACACAAGACTTGGGAAGGTGATGGCACACTAGAAGTGACCAACTGCAGCACAATCTTGAAGGTAAGCTCCCACTGCGCCCTAAACCTAGTCATACATGCTAGCGATGTTCTTGTCCGCTCGAAGACTATACACAGCACGCTGATCATGATTTAGTCCTGATAAGATGGATAAGAGCACAAAAGGGAACATTGTGTGTGTGTACTAAGGGTGTGCGAAGCTTTGATTTCGCTTCTAAAAAGTTCCAGCTTCAACGATTACGAATATTTACCAATAAAAATATGTATAGTTAAAATAATTTATGTTCAATACTGCCATTTTTAAATGTTATATACACTACAAACTAATGTATATAAAAAAGATCTAAAGTAATTTAATTCTATATTGTGGTAATAACTTAATTTATTAGATTAGAATGAAATATTACAAACAATCATACATAAAAAAATCTAAGTTATTTAGTGCATACAGTTGTATAAATAAACACCATATAATATTTTTTCAAAGCATAAAACAACCAAAAATATTATTAACTTTTATTTGGCTTCGAGAATATTTATTATGTTTGGTTTGAGTTTTCTCCGAATATATACAAGTGATGGCAATGTTCCCTAACCTAAGATTGAGTTGTCAATAATCCTCATGTTGAATGTACTAGAATATGTTACATCCTGTTCTTTTTATCTGGTAATGGGGTGTATTCCCAGGATGTTGGGGGCCAAGTGCTGGGTCGAGCTGGCCGTGTTAGGTTGGAGCTATTGGAGGAGGGCGGCCAACTCAATGTTGGTAGCAAGGAGGTCCAGGTACCAATCAAACAATGACAAAATATATATTTGCTGTAAGAAGCTTGTGCCTGGGAGTTTCCCAACTCTTTACACATTCATAATTAGGGCTATGCAAATAGGCATGTTATACTTTGAGTCAAGTTTAAATGAAAACAACTTTTTTTTAGTCAAAATAGTATAGATTAATATTTGTACAAGATATATAAATAAAGTTGAATTTATGTAATAGATCCATGTATTCACTGTTAATAAGTACATACATAGTTTATTTAAAATTTTATTTTTTATGAGAAAATGTAAAACTACTCAAGTTCAATTTTTTTTTAGATAAATTTAATATAGTTGTACTTTTTTTTTAACTATACAAAAGGAAATATTGAGGGCGTAATTTTTTTTTAACTACACAAAAGGGAATATTGAGGGAGTATTTTTTTTTTATTACAAAAAAGGAAATATTGAGGGACTCTATATTTGTTATGAAATTATATCTTAAAATTAATTTAATTGGAAATTTTCAAGAAAAAAATCGGAAATTCTGAGTACTCAGATTTTTTGAGTTTTGTAAAAATCTTGAAGTTGAGTTCGAGCAGCTTCTAAAACTCGACTTGAACTCGGAAGTTTTTAGTACTCACACACTTCTCTTGATAATTTCATGTAATATCTTGATTCCTCACTAAATATAGTTATAATCCTCACTAAAGCTGGTTGTAATCCTCTCTAAAGCTAGTTCTAATCCTCACTAAATCTGGTTGTATTCCTCACTCTAAAGCTAGTTGTAATCCTCACTGAAGCTAGTTGTTTATCAACAAACAGATTGTGGAGGCAATATACACTAACGAGAACAAGCGTCCAGCATCAGAGACGACAATAGCTACACCTCAGCTTGTCCCCAAGAGGCCTAGGAGGACTCTGCTGCTGTCAGCGAAACACGAGACACTCAAAATGCCACCTCCCAGCCATCAACATCAGGTTTTCTGACTTAACCTAATTTTCAACTTTGAGACAGACGCTTGTGTTCTTCCCCAGTGTTCGAAAATAATTTCCAAAATTATTTATTAAATAATAAATTTTGCTTTAATTGACTTCTGTAACTTGATAATATAATAAAACTGTGTCTGCTAGTAACATGGATGTTTTATTACTACCACCAAAGAGGTATGAGATTCATTCTTTCTTGTATCCTTACCATATAAAATATGACAAGAATAAGTTGTTAACTTTCCCTTATCTGTGGGCTTCTTTCTCTTCAGTTCTCACTTTGTTCACATTAATCCCTTAGTTGCTATATAAAATAAAAATAGTAACTTGATTATTATTTTTTTTTTTGTTCTGTGAATTCGCATGCAGTTAAATGGTAAATTACTGGTCTGGGGTCTGGTTGTTAGGTTTGTTCAGTAATTATGTTGGGCTGTGCCACTAGAAATCATTATACAGTCAAAGCCCAATATAGCACGGTTGTCATACTTCACTCTCGCGTTATAGCTTAACATCGGTATACAGAAAGGTGACCTGTAGTGAGACAAATGACAGGGCGGGAGATCGGAGCAAAAAGACTACAAAATAATGGACTATTATATGTAATTTTGAGTCATCAAACATATAAATAAAAAATAAAAAACTTGCCAACTATACACTTACTCTTAAGAAACATGAAATACACCAGTTACTTTCACTAATACAGTAATAGTGTGAGTTTTTTTTTTTCTTTTTGCAGGAGACATTCTCTTTGCCATGCTATATCTGAATCTGTAATATATCAGACTGCACTATATTAGGCTTATACTATAGCTCTAAAAAAAATTAAATATTTTGTTAAGTTATCAGATCTGAAATATTTTCTAATATCCTTGAAGATTCGTTAGATTTGAAGGATCCATCTCCAATTTACACACCTTTTATTGCTTAGATTTCAACTACAATAAAACCCTGTTAGACCAAACTCCGCTATTCCGGGAAAAAAAAATTGAAAAACTGGAAGGATGAGAACTTAAGTTGAATTAAATCTATTATATCAGTTAACAAACTAAAAGTTAAATGTGAATTATAAAATTATAAAATACAGTGATTTTATTTATTTGAGGTATTTAATATGCACTTTCTGAACCGAGAACTTCTGAGAGCGAAAGGGTCTACCACTTTTGCCGGGAAAGTTATTTTCACATAGCTTCCAGAGTTCTTTTACATGTCACAATAGACATTGGACCGGCTTTACCTCTCCGAAGAAAGTTGCGTTACGGATTTTTATCGCTCTAGATAAATCCGTCGACCCCGGCTAGGTTTGAACCCATGAACATTGAGTCCTGAGGCGAGCACTTTACCCCAAGACCACCGAGGTCGACCAGTGATAAATGCTAAATATATTTTATATGTTGTAGTCAACACAATATGTTTTCTTATATCTAAAAATAACAACAGTATATATTATGTGTTCTACATCAGTTAAATGTATGTACATTTTATATAACTTTTTCAACTGTATTTAAAATCTGAAAATACTCTTTCTCCCTGCACATCCTTTTGTATTCTCCCGCTTAAGCTGAACAAGCTTTGGTCCAAAATAGTTTGGATTAACAAGGCTCTAACTCCCTACCAGCTTCAGTGGCCGCATGGTCTAATGCGCTAGTTGTGTTAGACTAGACTGCCGATAAACAATGAGATCAAGGTTTGAATCCTGGTTGGGTGTACTGAGGGTGGTTTTTACAAAAAAATATTCACTCTCCACGCAAATATGGGATACTTCCTCTAAATAATATCCTCCTAATCCCCAAAACCATATGCGTAATTAGTACATAAACATATAACCTGAATGTGTAGTAAGATGCTAAAACAAGGCACTACTTTATGATCGCAGAAAATATAATTTAATTAGGCATTCAGATGCAACTAAATGCTTTTATTAAATCACTTAATAGGCACAAATGATGAGTGCAAGAATAATTTATTTGATTTATAAAGACATTCGACTAAAGATTTTTTTTTAATGAAAAGCAAGACATCAATTGAAATATATATTAGAGGTTTGCAAACTCGTATTTCTTGGTTCGGGTCGAGCTTAAGCCAGATTCTCGGAAAGCTTAGGTCTAGCTCAACCCACATTGGTGGTTGCGTGGTTTTAGACTGAATATCCGGTGATGGGGAGATTGGGGTTTCAAAACCCCTTTGGGTGTACTGAAGGGTTTTTTTTCCTAAATGGTTTTCCATTATCCCTCCACATAAATCCGAGTACACTTCCTTTAAATTCAACCTTCCTCATCCCTAACTCATTGGCATAATATGTTAAAAGCCCGAATTTCCCAGGAATCTGACTCACATATTCATTAATAGTATTAAATATCAAACAACCGGATTCACTACGAACTTTCCGCTTACTCGTAAAACTGCCAGACTCCTGATTCACTTATCTCTTTATTTCCTGAAAATTTCCTAACATTGGGTGATGTAGATATCAGCGAGTTGATTGGCGCTTTATGCCGTCATCGGAATCCTAGAGTAGGCAGATTCTAGTTGGTTATGCTAAAGCTGGGCTCTAGAGAAATGAAGGCAGAGAGCCTTGAACAGGCAGTTGCCGAGTGTAGTAGAAAGTTTCTTAAGCTATGACCACTTGACATTTTGGTGACCGGGAATGGGTGAGCCTAAGACTCGTCATTATGATGACCGTTTACGAGTGCACTTTTATTTAATAAACCTATAGTACTGTTATGTGCCTGACATTATTTAAGCTATCCTGGAATGAACCTCACACCTTACGGAACACTGCACCCTTGTCCTAAGACGTTGAAACTTTGCCCTGACAAATTGGTGATGCATAGATGTTTTCCACACATATTTGGTTATTATTAGCTCGGCTACCTTACAAGTGGTTCAGAAGTGGAATAGTAGACTCGACCACCTATATATACACATATATATTGTATGTATATACATAAAAGTAATTAAAATTAAGAAGATATATCAAAATACCGATTCTTAAATTTTAATTTCTCTTATTGATTTATATTCCTCGTCAGTTAAAATTTCACTGCTTTCCCCTGCATCCAACCTCAGAAGAAAAATATGTTATTTATGTATGTACCATAGAGTACTTTAATGTAGTTGACAAAACACAAAAATATTACCCAATTTTGAACGTTTCCGTTTTGTTTGAATACCTGTACTTCCATTTATTGTGATTTGTGAGCTAAGAATTGTGGGATTAAAGTCGATTCATTCAAGTCAACATCACAATAATTAATTTGCTTCATCCTCTGCATAGTGGCACCACAACCCTGGCCATCTGCCCGTGACGGAGGTGAGTGTGGATCCTTGCCTCACTAGGGTGCTGCGTCCCCACCAAAGAACAGGTCTTGTGTTCCTCTACGAGTGTGTGGTGGGGATGAGGCTTGACGGGCACTGCGGGGCCATACTCGCCGATGAGATGGGACTGGGCAAGACACTGCAGTGCATCGCTCTTGTATGGTGAGTTCACAAACCACGACGAACATCGCAAATATTCCTCTCCTGGAAATATCACATCCCCTGAATGAATACTTCCATTCCATCCTCACTCGCCGTCGACAACTTAATAGTTGCTAGATTTGTGCTTCTTACTGATGACTTAGTTGATGTTCCATCTGTAGCCGTGTACTGCTCTGTGTCCCAGGACATTGCTGAAACAAGGTCCTTATGGCGGTCGGGCGGTATTTAAGAGGGTACTGGTGGTGACACCTAGCAGTCTTGTGGCCAACTGGAATAAGGAGTTCCAACGCTGGCTTGGGCGAGAGAGACTGGCGACCTTTGTGGTGGACCAGGTACATGAGTGTGGCAGGGTACAGCTGGTTAAAGAGTCACCTCAGCAACTTCTCATCCCCTGTAGGAGAAAGTTAATGTTTTGGTTCAGAGTTGGGACTCGAGCAAAATATATTCATTAAAATATTTGTCATGAGAAAAAATCTGCTTAAAATACTTAGAATTGCTATGTATGACAAAAATCTGCCCCCTCTCCATTACTAGATATGTTTTATCTTGTTACCTGCTTCAATGGTCGAATGGTTAAGTGCACTAGTCTCACAGTGAACTAGACTGCCGATGACAGGGTGATTGAGGTTCGAATCTCGAGTGGGTGTACTAAGGGTGGTGTTTTCAAAATGGTTTACACTTATTCTTCCCTCAAATATTGGTACATTTCCTCTACATTCTACCTTCCTCATCCCTAACACACTAACATAATTAGTAAATAAGCATATAATCTGAATGAGTAGTAAGACGCAGTGCTAAAAAAAAATATTTAATTGTTCCAGAAAAGCAAGCCAAAAGAATTTGCAAATTTGTCCCATATGCACGTGATGCTCATATCATACGAGATGTTTGTGCGCTACCATGGTGACATGCAAGATATACAGTTTGACCTGCTGATATGTGACGAAGGTCATCGCCTCAAGAACACCAACATCAGGGCGGCAACGGTAATCTCCGCTGGTCACTTGATGGGAAATAGTAGCTTATGCAGACATTTCAAAGTCATGTTAAAGTTTTCTATATCTGCCCCGTAGGTGTGTAGAAATGTTATGTTGAAAGGATATACTTTTTTAATTAGGGGTGGACTGGAACAAGACAAGAAGTGAATGAAAATATCAGATAATGATGTAAAGTAGAAATTATAAAAATGTTGCTCTATAATAATTTTAGATTTAAAATATGTAATGGTTTTTAAACTAATATGGCTTGGAAATTACTAAAAGTAATACAAATAATAAAATACAGTGGAGCATCGTTAATCCGGATCGATCGGGACCGGGACTCATCCGGATTACTGAATTGTCCGGATTTTCAAATGTGCTTTCACTAAATGTATACATACGTAATGTATTGACTAGAGGATACATGACGCTCGGGAGTCTACTGTATTGCAAAACAGAGGCTGAAAGGTTCAAAAAATACAGTACACAAAATATTTTAATAAAGTATATTGAATAAGAACATGTACATTATGTAATTTAGATTAGTAACTCTACAATACTTTTTAGAAAAAAAAAAAGAATCTACAGTAATTAATGGAAACTTACTGGGTAAGGACTCTTAATTATTTTTTGTACAAGACTTGACCTGCTCTCACCGCCGATCCGGATTTTTGACGTCCGGATTTCCGACGCTCTACTGTACTATGATAACCTAATAATATATATAGGGGTGTGCAAAGAGCATTTTTTATCAAATCAAATACCAAAATTTTGACCAAATATTGAGTAATACAAATTGAATAGTTAATTTTAATCCTAAGCTCACCGTTTGTACCTACTGTCACAGCTATTATCGATTGCTAGTAACACATGACTCATCACTTGTAATCACTGTCTCAGCTGATGTCCCAGTTCCCTTGCTAGTAACACATGATTCACTACTTGTAATCACTGTCTCAGCTATTGTCCCAACTCCCTTGAAAGTAATGCATAACTCACCACTTTAAATCATTGTCCCAGCTCCATTGCTAGTAATTCATTACTCACCACTTGTAATCACTGTCCCATCTCTCTTGCTAGTAATTCATGACTCACCACTTGTAATCACTGTCCTAGCTCCCTTGCTAGTAATTCATTACTCACTACCTGTAATCACTGTCTTAGCTCACTTGCTTATAATTCATTACTCACCATTTGTAATCACTGTCCTAGCTCCCTTGCTATTAATTCATGACTCACCACTTGTAATCACTGTCCTAGCTCCCTTGCTAATAATTCATGACTCACCATTTGTAATCATTGTCCTAGCTCCCTTGCTACCAATTCATGACTCACCACTTGTAATCACTGTCCCAGCTCCCTTGCTAGTAATTTATGACTCACCACTTGTAATCACTGTCCCAGCTCCCTTGCTAGTAATTCATGACTCACCACTTGTAATCACTGTCCCAGCTCTCTTGCTAGTAATTCATGACTCACTACTTGTAATCACTGTCCTAGCTCTCTTGCTAGTAATTCATGACTCACCACCTGTAATCATTGTCCCAGCTCCCTTGCTAGTAATTCATGACTCACCACTTGTAATCACTGTCCCAGCTCTCTTGCTAGTAATTCATGACTCACTACTTGTAATCATTGTCCTAGCTCTCTTGCTAGTAATTCATGACTCACCACTTGTAATCACTGTCCCAGCTCCCTTGCTACTAATTCATGACTCACCACTTGTAATCACTGTCCCAGCTCCCTTGCTACTAATTCATGACTCACCACCTGTAATCATTGTCCCAGCTCCCTTGCTAGTAATTCATGACTCACCACTTGTAATCACTGTCCCAGCTCCCTTGCTAGTAATTTATGACTCATCACTTGTAATCATTGTCCCAGCTCCCTTGCTAGTAATTCATGACTCACCACTTGTAATCACTGTCCCAGCTCCCTTGCTACTAATTCATGACTCACCACTTGTAATCACTGTCCCAGCTCCCTTGCTACTAATTCATGACTCACCACTTGTAATCATTGTCCCAGCTCCCTTGCTAGTAATTCATGACTCACTACTTGTAATCATTGTCCTAGCTCCCTTGCTACTAATTCATGACTCACCACTTGTAATCACTGTTCCAGCTGTTGTCCCAGATCCCTTGCAAGAGGAGAGTTCTTCTCACAGGGACTCCTATCCAGAATGATCTACAAGAGTTCTACTCACTCATCAACTTTGTCAACCCAGGCGTTCTTGGTTCCAGTGCAGGTGAGATATGTGCAGGTCTTCTTACGCAAGGGTTTGTGTGAAATCTGTTCATTAGTTCAAACTCGGGTCATCACATTAGTCCTCTTTTTTTCACATAATATAAACTAGAGTTGGGTCGAATTTAAAAACTCAGAAAACACAACAAACATAAAAATGTAGCTTTCTCTTCAGATCTCATTTTGTTCACATTTATTGTTTAGTTGCTACATAAAATACAACTTGTAACTAAAATGAAATACAACATTGTAAATTCACCAAACTGCAAAACTTTGAAATTTCTAGTGCAGATATGCAACTAAGATTTGTATATTATTTGAAATGTTGATTCTTAATAATATCTCAAATACATAAGAAGCAAGAAGGATAGGAATTAGCACAATTGGCTTTTACAATGGAAAGAAAAACACAGTTCACACTTTACATTGCTGCCACTGGATGGAGAGGTAATGGCTGCCTCTTGGCACTTTTAATACTTGAAATTTCAAATCCAAAATAGATCCCAGATTTAGATTGATAAAATTTAATTTGAAATACCAATCTATAAGTCATACTTTAGACTAATTAAAATTTCTCTAGAAATTAACATCAATCTGTTAATAAAATATAATCAACCATTTTCTCATAATATTTCAGGCAATTATTTGTCTTTACCATTTTATTTAAAAAATAAACTCATATTGTTTGGCTTGATTATAGGAATTTGTGAATTTTATAATTCAAATAGTATACTACTTTAAATTAGGTTTTTTATATTAAGATTTGATTTGAAGAGTTTTATTGGACGAAGTCTCTGACTATCTCATTGGTTGGCACAGCCACATAATTATAAAAACCCTGGACCACGGATCCATGGAGTATGTAGTAGGGGCTTTATTCACATCCATCCTGAATCAAATATTTAACAATGAGAATATTTCAGATTGAATTTCAGTGGCATATTCTTCGGGTATGCTAGTCCTGCGCTGCATACCCTTAATGACATGGACTAGTTTTTTCGAATTCAATGTTGTCTGTACTAACTGTGTAAATAGTAATGTTTAAATTGTTAGTAAATATACATGTAATGAATTATTAATTTAAAACTAAGAGCAATTCATATTCCAAGAATACTGTGCTTTAAATAATTATTTTTCCAAAGGGCTCTACTTAACACAATATGAAACCCAGGTCCTGCTGCTTGAAAACCGTAAGCCAAGCTAGGGAGGCTCTAATGACCCTGCTGCTTGAAAACCGTAAGCCAAGCTAGGGAGGCTCTAATGACCTTGCCCAATGTCTAGGGGCTTCCAACACATTCCCTTTCCGCTCGTCCACAAGTCATTGGCCAATTAGTTTGGGATTTTACACCTCAGGTCATGCTATTCATGTGTAGCAAGCTATAACGCGCTAGTTTCGTGTTGAGCCAGACTGCCGGGTACAGGGAGATCGAGGTTTGAACCTCGGTCAGGTGAACTTGGGGTGGTTTTCCCTAAATGTTTTTCCACTCTCTACACAAGAATGCGGGTTGACTTCCTCTAAATTCAACCTTTACAATCACTAGCCCATTAGCGTAATTAGTAGTTAAGCGTACAACCCAAACGCGTAGTAAGACGTGGTGCTAAATAAAAAAAAACAGCAAGCTAAGCATTGTGCCAACTATTGAAAGAAGATTCAAGATCGCAATGTTTATTTATTAAGCTAATTTAGTATACTGAAAATTGAAAAATGACACCTGGAAACGGGAATTGAACCCAGGACCTTTGGCTTAGTACGCCAATGCTCTAACCACTGAGCTATCCAGGAATCGTTCTGTGCCCAGGGTCATTCTTCACTCATATTTTAAGATAGTCTATGATGGACATGCAGAAATCGTCGGCTACAAATGTGTGATTTTATTAAGATCACGAGCTATCAGATAACGCAGCCAACCTCGACTCTGTAGTTGGCTTAATGCTGCCACTTGTACAATTACTATAATTTTAAGGGATTGCATATTTAAGAAAATATGAGTGAAGAATGAGCCTGGGCACGGGACGATTCCTGGAGAGCTCAGTGGTTAGAGCATTGGTGTACTAAGCCAAAGGTTCCTTTTCAATTTTCAGAAAATGATATCTAGATGGATTAATCTTCACTAAAAAAAAGCATAAATAATAGCTTTGGCTATTATATTCTTAATTTAGTATAGTTTAATTAAAATTACATAAAATATATATTTGAAATTAATTGTAAAATAGTAGTTAGTTTACGTAACAAGCTTTAAATTATACACTAATTAAATACATTGAGTTATGTCTGTGCATTCTAGTCATATGTATTATGTATTTAGCAAACACATTCAACCATTCTTTTAGATTTTGGCGTGTCATTACTGGCGGTGTGAGGGGGACTTTAACCGTAGTCGGCAGTAATTCTTGTTTTTCTTTAGTAGAAAGGATTCGTGGAGTTTTAATAGCTTGCTCTTTTAGTTTTTGTTTTACATTAATGACTTACTAGTCATTGTGATTTTATAAAATTATACATCAAAAGTCAGGAGTGTAATTTCACCATTTCAAGATGATTTAGAAGGAAAAGGTAAGATAAAATATATTTTCCTATAATTTACTTACAAGCAGTGGCGCACCCAGCCATTTACTTTGGGGGAGGCATTCAATCAAAACTGCAGCAAGAATAAAATTTTGATGGAGAGAACGGGTTTGGGGTTGCACCGCCCCCTAACCCGTAAAGGCCGAGAATATTTATGAATATTAAATGCTTTTAGAAATTATTTGTAGTTGTTTTATAGTAATTAGGGGATTTAAATAATGCAAATGGTATCAAAGCTATTATTTGTGTTGTTTTTTCAATTGTTAATTTGTGTGTAACTGTAAACCTTTTGAATATTAGGCTTAAGTCAGAAGCCTGGTCTTAAAATGTAGCCTATACATTCTACACATCTTCATTGCTAAATATTTTAGTTATACTTCATATTATTTAAATTTTAACTAAAACTATTTGTGGTGTTGAGGAAGGGGGGTCAAATACCCTGTTTACCCCCACCCCTTTGGGTGCACCACTGCTTACAGCAAAAGATATGTATAAATGTCTTAGCGATAAACCAATGTCGTAGCGATAGAGTATTAATAGGAGATAATTTCCCCTATGTTAGTCAGAGTTTATGTATCTAAATAGCTTTTGGAGCATAAATTATCAAGTTGGGAGACTCGTTTGTTTCCAAGCAGCATTGTGTGAGATAAGTTGGCTTTAAGAAATAGTTTTAATTGCAAACGTGAGTTGGACAATCCACTTAATTCCCTCTCACCATGATCTGATGGACGCTTGATCCACATACCACTTCATTTTACTCTTATTAGATTTTTTGCTTTGAATATTGCTAAATTTGTGCTTTTAACTACACTAGGCTAATTGAATAGGCTCTGTCTCTCTTATGCATTCAGAAACGTGCCCATACCACTTTTAGCCCCGACATTAATATTTACTTAAATTTCTAACCATGTAGATATTGAGATGATCTGCAGTGTGTTGTATTTTGATGTTTCATTACAATTTGAGGACCGCATTTGTGGTCTAGTGGTCAGAGGTATTGGCTACAGACCAAGAGGTCCCGGGTTCGATTCCCGGCACTTCCAGATTTTCTCAGAAGTCCTTCCATATTATCTGGGAAACAGTGGGTCTGGAACAGAGTAGACTCGGTCTTGTGTGGATAAATAAGGCGCTACTCGAATAAAGAAGTATCAGCTCCCATATAGAAAGCTAAGTTTAATGGCTTGAGGCGTCATCGAGCTGACCATTTACACCCTCTATCCGCAAGAGTTGGCACTAATTCACCAAACAGATTGGTAGCCACTCGGTAGGTATAGTCTGAGTGCAGGCTGACACCATGGAGTTACTTTTATTACATTTTGAGTGGATGGTAATCATCGTTATGGATAAATCAAAAAGAGAGAATATGGAAGTATGGGGTCACAAAATTTCCTAAGATAGCATAGGGTTAAGGGGAAATCATAAATGTTCGAGAACCACTGTTCTAGAGGTACACATCTTCAAATGTTTCCCGGGGAATAATCCCTTGACTTCCTTGGATAACCGTGGTTAAGCGTCCTCAGTCCCCATATCCCCCCTGTAACTTTTAGAGTACAGCATACCTATTAATTTTCTCAGAATACACTACTGTTAAATTCAAACAAAATTTATATATACATAAATTGGCTAGTATTTTATACAACTCTTCAAAAGGAAATTGTTTATTTACTCAACTGTGATTGGTAGTTCGTATAAATTAATCCTTAGAAAGTTAAAGTTGATCCAACTTCTATGAAGTAAGGACTTGTGGATCAGGACTCTTTAAACAGAACAATCTGATACTGAGGCATCTATTTACTATGGACAATAGACCTACAAATACATAGTCTGTAGATGGAGCTTTAATTAGTAAAGAGTAGAATTCGATTAGAAATTGAAAATTTAGAATTCATATAGTCTTGGAATTCACAATATTAATAAAATATTAAACAGTCATCCAAAGATCGTTTGTACTATTCATGAACCCTAGGTTTCTTGCCCCTCACCCCCTTCAAAAAAACATTCCCCTCCCTCTCCTTATACACACAAAATTTGTCCCCCTTCTTGGCACATTTTTCCTGATATCCTGTCTGATGAGTCAATGGTTGGAGGTTTTTACCAAAACTCAAACCCGAGGCTCTTTGTTAGATGTTATTTATTGTAAGTACATGTCTGTTACGGTACAGAGTTCCGTCAAGAGTTTGAGGAACCAATAGTTCGGTCCCAGCAGCCTGACGCGGAGGCAGAAGTTCGCGCCATAGGCAAGGAAAGAGCCGCTGAGCTGAATCGTAAGACTGGTTGGTTCATTCTGCGCCGCACCCAACAAGCCATAAACCAGTACCTGCCCTCCAAACATGAGGCAGTGGTTTTCTGCGCTATCACGCCACTTCAGGTCAGCAGCTGGCGCAGATTTTTTGAATATAGAAAGTGAATATAGTAAATTTATATATAGTACAGTCAAGTCTCAATAACTCAAACCTCGGATTTTGAATAATTCGGACAAAATTTCTCAAAAGTAAAATTTTATATAGTAACACACCAGCCGCATGCTGGCAGGCTAAAAATGTTATAGAAGTAGTGTAATGCAGGGGGCTGGCGGAGCTCTTGCAATGCATTGCTACTACCCCTCCAATTTCGCCCCCACACATACACTACTGTATATAGATAATGTGGAAGTAATATAGGCCTATTGTAATCTCAACCTCTTCCATTACAGTACCTGTGTTATTTCTGTATGTGTCTTATCTAATATGTATTATCTACCTCGTCACATTAAAGTATAATATTACTTTATATAAATTATTAGTTTTCATTCCTTAGGCACAACTTTATTTCCCCACTTTAAGACGGACTTTTCCTAATGCGGACAAACCTCCGCCCCCTTTAGTATGAGTTATCGAGAGTTGACTGTACTAGCATTAGGGGTGTGCGAAGCTTCAAAATCTTTGACTTGGCTTCAGAAAATATATCAACTACTACTTCAAAAGGTTTTGGCTTCGACAATTATGAAGCTTTGCCAGTAAAAATATTTATGGCTAAAATACTGAATTAATGTTTTATTACCATTCCGATTTGCTATGTACATTACAAAATGCATATGAAAAAATTCTGTAGTAATTGAACTGCATGTTGCGATAGTAGCTTAATTTATCAGATTAAAATTAAATATTGCAAACAATTGTACGATAAAAAATTTTATAAATGATTTTAGCACATAAAGCTATATAAAAAGGCACAATATAAAAAAATCAAGTATAAAACAACTAACATCTGTGATTTCATCTGGTGATGTTGTACAAGGCGGCAGTGTGTGTGTTGTTTAAATATGTGATGTGTTCAGGCAATGATTTACAAGGTGGCAGTGATGTGTTTATATTTGTGATGTCATCAGGTGATGTTGTACAAGGCGGCAGTGTGTGTGTGTTTTTATATCTGTGATGTGTTCAGGCAATGTTGTACAAGGTGGCAGTGTGTGTGTGTGTGTGTGTGTGTGTGTGTGTGTTTATATCTGTGATGTGTTCAGGCAATGTTGTACAAAGTGGCAGTGTGTGTTGTTTATATTTGTGATGTCATCAGGTGATGTTGTACAAGGCGGCAGTGTGTGTGTGTGTGTTTATATCTGTGATGTGTTCAGGCAATGTTGTACAAGGTGAGCAGTGTGTGTGTGTTTATATCTGTGATGTGTTCAGGCAATGTTGTACATACAAGGTGGCAGTGTGTGTTGTTTATATCTTTGTTGTCATCAGGCAATGTTGTACAAGGCGGCAGTGCAATCTTGGGAGAATAAGAATGCAGCCAACGGGTTAGCACACCTAGGAGTCATTACGGCCCTCAAGAAGATCTGTAACCACCCGACTCTGTTGAGTCGCGTGACGTCGGACTGCCAGCCATACGAGGTAACATCATGTTGTGTATTGTCATAGTAGGTGAGGGAACCAAGGTCATCTTGAGAGGATAATATGCCCGGGTCATCCTGGGGTGTGATCAAAGAACAAAATAATATTTTTCTTTTTTATTCCAATATTAGTCAGAATAATGGCAAACAAGTAAAACATGTATTTATGTTTTACTGAAGAGCTTGAGGGAACACTTGATTATTGTTTCAGGAGAGTCTTGTGGCAACATTGGCCCAGCTAATACCTGCCGACATTGCTACCAACTTTACCCAGCACTCTGGCAAGCTCGGTGTAGTGGTACACTTGCTACAAGAGCTCCACACCACCAAGGAGAGAATTGTACTTGTCTCATATTACACACAGGTGATACCAACACGACGCTTGTTTTAATTTATTGATATAATTCCTAAGAATGGAATGTATTGGTTTGTTTTTATGTCATGGCTTATGATACTAAGCCAACAATGAGCTACAAGAAGGTTACAAAAACATGGTCGCAGTAGTAATGAGGATCAACAATAGTGTGTAGCTTCAAAAAAAATACTCAATTTACGTTCAATTATTTTCATTTGCAGGTGTTAAGTATATCACAAATTAAAATTCATATTAAAAAACCTGAAGTAATTGAATTGTATGTTGTCATAATACATTGAGCTATGAGATTAGTATGAAATATTACAAACAAATGTGCAGTAACATATTTTCTACATTAACTTATATTACTGTCTAAATAAATAAGTACATTAGTATAGTTTTGTTCCAGCATAAAACACTTACTAACAAAAAATAATCTGCCTTTAATTTGGCTTTGAGAGTTTATAATCCGATTAGAATTCGCCTCATATTTAAAAAGTGAACTTCGCATTCCCCTTAATCAACATGTTAACAAAAGAAGCTAGAATGCCTACACAAGGAGCTATAATGTGATGGTCAGTCTTCTCGTTATGAAAAATGGAGGAGAATTCAGTCTTGTGTTTAGGTTGAACAAAGATTATCAAGCACTTGTTTCACTTATGTTCCGACTGGCTCCTGGTGCTGAGCACTAGTTTGTTTGTTTCAGACACTGGATCTGCTGGCGACCATCTGTAATGGATCGGGCTATAACTACTGTCGTCTGGATGGTTCAACGCCTACCAGTCAGCGGCTGCCGCTCGTTGACAAGTTCAACAGCCCGCACTCCAACTATTGTAAACTATCACTAGCTAATATTTCCAAGCAGTGGTGAAGTACGACTATCGTACAGAACAGTGAAACTATCTCTGTTAAATGTCATCTCACATTGTCCGGAAATATGTTTCACAATTTGCTTTAGCGACATCCAAACCTATGCGAATCGAATACAAATCTTAGCTTACTAGCTCAAATCAACTGTGAATCAAATATCATACTTAAGAAAATTTTCTATTAGAATTCAAATCCCATATATTTCAACCTTGCCTCACAAAAAAAAAAAAGTTAGCTTCTATTGTTACATAAATTCACCAAAACAAATAAACAGCCAATCCAAGGATTTTATTTTCAATGATTTTTATTCTAAGCTGTTATTTACATTATAATTAATGTTCCTGTGTCAGGTAGTCAGATATACGGCACCTCGGATGTTAAGGTCTCAGGTAGTTGGATATATGGAACCTTCAATGTTCAGGTCTCGGGTAGTCAGATATACAAAACCTAGTCGGATGTACAGGACCTTTGATGTTCAGGTCTCAGGTAGTTGGATATATGGAACCTTGGATGTTGAGTTCTCAGGTAGTCAAATATATGGAAACTTGGATGTTGAGGTCTCAGGTAGTCGGATATACAGAACCTTGGATGTTGAGATCTCAGGTAGTCGGATATATGGAACTTTGGGATGTTGAGGTGTCAGGTAGTAAGATATACGGAACCTTGAACGTTGAGGTCACAGGTAGTTGGATATATGGAACCTCGAATGTTCAGGTCTCAGGTAGTCAGATATACAGAATCCTGGATGTTGAGGTTTCAGGTAGTCGGATATATGGAACCTTGGTTGTTGAGGTCTCAGGTAGTCAGATATATGGAACCTTGGATGTTCATTTCTCAGGTAGTTGGATATATGGAATATTGAATGTTCAGGTATCATGTAGTCAGATATACGAAACTTTGGATGTTGAGGTTTCAGGAAGTTGGATATACGAAACCTTCAATGTTTAGGTCTCAGATAATCGGAACCCTACTGTATTTGTTGTAATTAGGATGAAATCTGTTAAATATTTTTTCAGTAAAACATTTTGTAAATTATATTGGTTTCCTGCTGATAAAGATGTTTTCCCTGAACCAGCAACAAACATATTCAAACTTTGGGGATGTTTAATACAGTACATCCTCTTATAATGTTGTGTTATGTTCCTGAGAAACGTAACTTTATAGAAAACAACTTTATAAAAGTTATGTTTTCCCATAAGAATCAATGTTAAGTGTAGGAACTAGGTTCCAAGGCCTCCCCAAAATACTTACAAATACATGTAGTATCATATCGCGGAAACAGCTCAGGACAAGAATACATTTAATTTCGGAACGTGGATTGGACTGGCTCACCACTCATGATCTTCTCCCCCTCATGTGTCACCACGGCGGCCACTGGTTGAAAGAATGCACGGATAGTTGGTTGCTTAGCGGCACGTTTCTTTTCTTTGTAAATTTCCTGGGTACATGTAAGGCCCTCCATGACAGTCCTGTGCACTCTCGCGCTGTATTCTACATCAGGGTCTTCATCGGCCAACATCTGAAGTCCTTCTTGAATGTGGGGAAATGCATTAGCCATGCTCTTTTTAGTAAAGGTGCGTGAAGGCTTGTCCTATTCGCTGTCAGATTCAGGGCTTGGATTTAAAGCCAGCTCTTGAAGCTCCTCGTTACTGAGTTCCTCAATCTCGGCGTCCTCCATTTCTAGATTCTGGAAGCCTGCTTCACGAGCAATGTTGAGGAGGTTTGTGTTTGCACTTGGCATAATCTCTTCAAATCCTTTAAAATCTGTGATGCATTCAGGCCATGGATTTCGCCACACTGTGTTGAGGCATGTATGGGAAACCTCTTGTCTAGCCATCGATATGTTGTTGATGGCGTTAAGGAGAGTGTAGTTTCGCCAGTACTCCTTGATGCTGGTCTTGTCGTCACCATTTGTAGCTGCGACAAGTTGCTCAAACGTACGCCGCAAGTAGTACCGCTTGAAAGTGGCAATCACACCTTGGTCCATTGGTTGGATTAGAGCCGTCATATTGGGAGGGGGCAAAACAATCTTTACATGCTCGTCCAAGTCAGGAATGTCATGAGAATGTGAGAGAGAATTATCTATGAGGAGGAGAATTCTGAAATCTAAATTCTCCTTCGCACAGTACCTCTTCCACACAGGTATTGCGTAGAATTTCAACCACCCACAGAACATGGCACCAGTTATCCACGCCTTTTTGTTGGCTTCGTAAGTAACGGGAAAGTGCTCCTTAGTCTTTCCTTTCAAAGCCCATGGATTCTCTGATTTGGCAATCAGGAGTAGCTTCATCTTATAGTCACCAGATGCATTCCCACCTAGCAATAGCGTGACATGATCTTTCACAGCTTTAAAACTGGGTGCTGTCTTTTCTTCCTGTGAAATGTAAGTCCTGGCAGGCATACGTTTCCAAAACAGTCCAGTCTCGTCAACATTCAGAACTTTATTTGGTTATGTTTTGAAGTTCGACATCAAAGGCTTCCGCCGAAATGTTGTCAGAACTTGCAGCTTCATCAGTCACTTTAATATTATGAAAATTGTACCGGTGCTTAAAACCATCGAACCACCAGCTGGCACTGAAAGGTTCTTCTTTAGAGCCTTCGCCGTCCTTAGGCTTTAACACGTCATGATATAAAGATTTAGCTTCACTTTGAACAATGGCTAAAGTAACTGGGGCACTACATTGGTTTTGAGATTCAATCCATAACGAAAGCATTTTCTCCATCCTTTCAATGTGTTCATTTCTTGTACGCCTGACCTTTGTCACACTGAGCCCCGAAAAATTTTCCACACTGCACTTAATTTTTACCGCATTTTTCCCTATAGTGCAAATAGTAGTTGCAGGTAGGCCCAAAGCTGCAGCAATGTCTACACCGCATTGACTGGATTCGAGTTGCTGTATTACATCCATTTTCACAGCCACAGCAATTTTCACAGCAATTAAAGTGTTAGATAAATTACATGGACGTTTAGACGCCATTGCAAACAGATATAAACTACCCCTAACTAAAATAAAAAACAAACAAAGAACTATAAACACAAGTTGTGCGCGAACTAAAATATATTAAATATAAAAACAAGCAAAGAATGGTAAACACAAGTCACACTCAAACTTAAAATGTATTAAATATTATTATTATTATTATTATTATTATTATTATTATTATTATTACTACTACTAATACTACTACTACTACTACTACTACTACTAGCACCATGTCTTACTACCCATTCGGGTTATACGCGAGGGCCGCAAATATAAAAAATGCAAAAGAAAAGAAAGATGAACAAACTCCCACAAGAACTAAAAATACTACAAAGAAAGCTAAACACAAGTTCGTATGCTTGAACAAAACTACTTAACTTGCACCATCTTAAGTGTTGCCAACTCAATCATGCTGAAAGTCTCTAAATCCTATGCAAAACGTCTCAATTTTCAAGTAAAATATTCCAAATTTTAAATAAATAAACAAAATATATTTTTTCATGTAAAAATACCCATTATTATTATTATTATTATTATTATTATTAATCTCTGACGTGACTTGCATGACTCTTAGGCCTATTAGGCCCACACAAACGGGAACCAGGCGGTTGACACTTGACGCGTGTTTAGCTGAAAAAGTTGTACCCAATAGCGGATGTTATGTAAAAAAAAAAAGATCACAAACTATTAACAACGTTGTAACCAAACAATGTTTTAATAGGCAAAGTTATAGCAGGATTTACTGTATATGTAATATTAAGATAAAAAGTAGTATTTGCATGCTCCTGTAGTGTTGTGTTCAGAAAATGAGTGCTTAAAGTTTGTATCAACTAAGCCCCATGGACACACAATAAGACACAATGTTTTTTTGTGTTAGTCGTGTTCCTGCTGAGCGCGAGGGCCGGGGGCATGGGTCTAAACCTCACCGGGGCCTCCAGACTGGTCCTGTACGACTGCGACTGGAACCCGGCCAGCGACCTGCAAGCCATGTCCAGGGTCTGGAGAGACGGACAGAGTCACTCTGTGCACATATACAGGTACTTGATAGTGATGAGGATTTTGCTGTAAATAGGACTAGTCTATCAGATATAGGAGCTAGTGATGATGTTGCTATACATAGAACTAATCTCTCAGAGAGGAGCTAGTGATGTGGATGTTGCTGTACATAGAACTGGTCTATCAGAAAGGAGCTAGTAACGAGGATTTTGCTGTATATAGGACTAGTCCGAGAAGAGGAGCTAGTGACAAGGATGTTGCTGTATATAGGACTGGTCTATCAGAAAGGAGATAGTGACGATGTTGCTGCATATAGGACTAGTCTTATCAGATAGGAGCTAGTGATGAGGATGTTGCTGTATATAGGATTAGTCTATCAAAGAGAGGATGTTGCTCTATATAGGACTAGTCTTATCAGAGAGGAGCTAGTGACGAGGATGTTGCTGTACATAGAACTGGTCTATAAGAAAGGAGCTAGTGATGAGGATGTTGCTCTATATAGGACTGGTCTATCAGAAAGGGGATAGTGACGATGTTGCTGTATATAGGACTAGTCTTATCAGATAGGAGCTAGTGATGAGGATGTTGCTGTATATAGGATTAGTCTATCAAAGAGAGGATGTTGCTCTATATAGGACTAGTCTTATCAGAGAGGAGCTAGTGACGAGGATGTTGCTGTACATAGAACTGGTCTATAAGAAAGGAGCTAGTGATGAGGATGTTGCTCTATATAGGACTGGTCTATCAGAAAGGGGATAGTGACGATGTTGCTGTATATAGGACTAGTCTTATCAGATAGGAGCTAGTGATGAGGATGTTGCTGTATATAGGATTAGTCTATCAAAGAGAGGATGTTGCTCTATATAGGACTAGTCTTATCAGAGAGGAGCTAGTGACGAGGATGTTGCTGTACATAGAACTGGTCTATAAGAAAGGAGCTAGTGATGAGGATGTTGCTCTATATAGGACTGGTCTATCAGAAAGGGGATAGTGACGATGTTGCTGTATATAGGACTAGTCTTATCAGATAGGAGCTAGTGATGAGGATGTTGCTGTATATAGGATTAGTCTATCAAAGAGAGGATGTTGCTCTATATAGGACTAGTCTTATCAGAGAGGAGCTAGTGACGAGGATGTTGCTCTATATAGGATTGGTCTATCAGAAAGAAGCTAGTGACGAGGATGTTGCTGTATATAGGACTAGTCTATCAGATAGAGAAGAGGAGCTAGTGACGAGGATGTTGCTGTATATATGACTAGTTTTATCAGAGAGGAGCTAGTGACGAGGATGTTGCTGTATATAGGACTAGTCTATCAGATAGAGAAGAGGAGCTAGTGACGAGGATGTTGCTGTATATAGGACTAGTCTATCAGATAGAGAAGAGGAGCTAGTGACGAGGATGTTGCTGTATATAGGACTAGTTTTATCAGAGAGGAGCTAGTGACAAGGATGTTGCTGTATAAAGGAGTAGTCTATCAAAGAGAGGAGCTAGTGAGAGGATGTTGCTTTATATAGGACTAGATCAGAGATCAGAAAGAGAAGAGGAGCTAGTGACAAGGATGTTGCTATACATAGGACCAGTCTATTAGAAAGAGGAGCAAATGATGAGGATGTTGCTCTCTCTCTATATATATATATGACTAGTCTATCAGAGAGAGGAGCTAGTGATGAGGATGTTACTGTATATAGGACTAGTGTAGCAGAGAGGAGTTAGTGACGAGGATGTTGCCATATATAAGACTAGTCTATCAGAAAGAGGAGCTCCTATCAGAGAGGAGCTAGTGACAAGAATAAGGATGTTGCAGGCTTCTGACGGCTGGGACGATAGAAGAGAAGATCTTTCAGCGCCAGATCAGCAAGAGTGGTTTGAGCGAAGCTGTCGTGGACCCAAGCAACATTAATGTCAACAAGATAGCAGATCACGAACTGAAGGTCACTCTCTCAATACCACTTTCTAGTTTGCCTAGAATGTTCCACCACTGGTAGTGGACTACCAATGTTGTAATATTTACTATGTCCCAGGACTTGTTCACGCTCCACGAACACTGCCCCTGTCAAACGCATCAGCTACTGCGCTGCGCGTGTAGTAGTCGGGGCGAGGTCCCCAACTGTCTGGAGGATGGTAGCACTGTATCAGACATCAGGCCTTGTCAGCTCAACTCTGAACCCTACCAAGGGCAGGGGCAAATGCCCAGGGTGAACCAGCTATTGCAGTGGGAGCACCACGCTCCACCCTTTTCTCCGTGTGTCTTACAGGTGGGCTCACCACCCGAGGGGGCTCAGCCCTGACCGGGTCACCAAGCTTCCCAACACCAAATGCAGGATGTTGGGGTAGTTAGTGTCACATCCTGGTTTCTCATACCCACTTTGTAGCGCTTAGCGCTAAGAAAGAATGTGGAATTAAATGCAATCTTCTCATTGGACACTGGGGAAACACACCCTAGTGGCTTGTTGGCGAACTTGAATATGGTACTGGCTTTGCATTTCTTGGAGTGTATGTTTTTAAGAAAGTGACTATTTTTAATAACAAACATTATTAAATTAGCTTTTATTTGTGTGAGTAGATACCTACCATTGTTGGGGGTGATGTTATCATCAGGTTAATATGGTGTTATTCACTGGTCAGGTTATTATGATGTTTTTCAGTGGCCACTGCAACAAATCAATGCTTCTCTTGTGGCAAAACTCTGTTGTCTTCTTGTTGCAGACGATGTGTCTGAGCTCGGCCATACCGTACATCACGTTTATGTTCCGCAGTTCGTCGGCACTAACTAAAACTGATAACAACCTTCAAGTCTAGAGTTTCATCGACATCAGTTCAGGTCGCACTAATTGTATTTTGGTACTAATTCCGATTGTGATAAATTTAGTCTTGGCTTGAAAACTTGACAATACAATTGATTCAGAATTCACAAAAACTCATTCCCAGGTGGTAATCATCTCTAATTATGTTTGGCAAATATTATAAAAATATTTGGCACTACTATTCCTCAAGAGCTGTTGTGTTACCCTTATTGATGGGGTATACAGGCATACTAAGGCATCGACTTTGTCTGGTTTGATTCGACAAGGAGGTCTACAGTTTGAATCTCGACCAAGTGTGCTGAGGGTGATATTTCCTAAATAATGCTTGGCACAGTTCATGTCTGCAGCAGAAGGTTCAATCATGGTACATCTTGCTACCCAAACATGCCTATATGCCTGGGACTACTTGACTAACACACAACATAGTAGAGACATGGCAGAATTCCAGGGCACTTTCATAAACAATCAAATAGGCTGAATATTAATTAACACTTTTGCTGAAAACAGAAAATGCTTGAGTAGAGAAGCAATTCGCACAACTGCGGCAATGTATATTTCCCCCAAGATGCCTTGCAGCCTTCACTAGAAACAGTCCCAGCACAGATTTATCTGATTGCCGAACCCTTCCTTCACCTCTTACAAGACGTGTATTAACCACAACTTGTGAATGTGAGGAATGCCAGGCATCCACCGTGGTTCGGATTCCACGTTAAACTGTAGGTCCTCCATTTCATCTCACAATCACCCTACCATTACACATTAAAATAAGTGCATACAACCCAAACGGGTAGTAAAACGCGGTGCTAATAATAATAATCATCATCACTAGAAACGGATGATTATCAATGTGTTTTATGTTCAAGGAGATTGTTAAATCTTTTAAATTATTGTCTTTACGGTTGTATAACAACAGATATGTTAATAAAAGTATATGAAAATATTTATATATATATATATATATATATAAAAAAAATCCAGATTTATTTAAAGATATGTTAATAAAAGTATATGAAAATATTTATATATATATATATATATATATATTAAAAAAATCCAGATTTATTTAGTCTGAAATATTTTAAAGGTATTTTTGAAATGGCCACTAAACACTAATATAGTTAACATACAATGAGACTGAGAACTTTTGTTTTATAGTTAAAAATATCAGATGCTCTGTGAGCAATGGAGCATTGAAATTATTTTCAGTACAATGACAATCGTCTGCAAGAATACTTTCATGGTACATCATACTGAACTTCAAAACGGGTACGGGTATAAAACTTTTTCTTTGTGGTACAAAACGGTACAAAACTAGTACAAAACTTTGGCATCGAAAAAAGTTCAAAATTCAAAAGAGGTACTACAGGATAATGGAGGTGATTGCCAGCTCTTTGTTCACAACAGTGTTGTCATATAACTACCTCTTTTTTTCCGCTAAGGAACTTCACTGTTATCTAGTAATTTAGAACATGAATGGTCACTGCATGGGTCACCCGGGAGTTGTGGTCTTGAGTTTGAATCCTGGCTACTAAGATTAATAAAATATTAATAATTTAAAATAATGAACTTATTACACATGTCGCAAAGTATTTATTGTACCGAATAATATTAGGCCTATATTTACAAAATGTGTTCTTAGAAGAAAAAATGTATTACTAGGCAATTTAATGAAATAATTTGAGTGGTGAAAGTTTAATGGTTATTTTATTATTCTTTTAGCACTGAGTCTTACTATCCGTTTGTGGTATACTTAAATGTACTAATCACGCTAATTAGTTAGGAATTAGGAAAGCTGAATTTAGAGGAAGTGCACTCGCATTTTCATAAGAGTGGGAAACAATTTATAATAAAACTACCCACTGTACACCAGACCGAGATCGAACCCCGATCTCCCTGTCTTTTTTAACGATCTAGTCTACGACGAGAGTGACGCCTTAGAGACCATGTTACCACCGGAGGAGGTTTTAGAGTTCTTTATTCATAGTAGAAAAAAGTATTACTTTTTGTTGTTGTTGTTGTTGTTGTTATTATACTTAACAGAGCTCATGATTGGCATCTTACAAACTGGTGGAAAAGCTGTAAAAATGTTTGAATGCCACGTAGGTCAAGTGGCCTTAAAGACTAGGACCAACTGGTCGACAAGCTTATGCATATGAAGGCAAAGTGGTCGACAGCCAACTGGTTGACCAAATAAATAAAAATATTTCAAAGCTTGAGTGTGTCAAGTGATCGACACGTTTAGGACCATGTGATAAGATATACAACTGTTTGACTTGTGAGGACCTACTGGTATACAAAAGTCAAGATGGATTCAATGAACCAATTGACCGACAAGTTAATACATTGCAAATAAAGTCTTCAACAACAAAATCGTGAACTGAAAATAACAAGTAGAGTCTATGAAATATTATTTTTTAATATAATTTATAACTCTAATAAATACCCACGTTTGTGGTCACATGATCCAATGAGTCATTTGCATTCCTTATTCTGCGTATAGCTCAAACGGGGAGTGAGAAGCTAAGAGGGAAAAAATACCAATTTAGTGGATTTTTTTAGCACCGCGTCTTACTACCCGTTCAGTTATACGCAAATTTTGTGGATTAAAATCATCATTAGTAAGGCATCAATTTTCTAAGTTGGTCTTTTTGGGTTAACCAGTTGGCTGACGATCATTTTGTTCGCATATGCATGAGTTAAACCAGTTGGTACAAGTAATGTCCTACTCGTGTAACGAGGCCCCGGGACATCAAACAATAGTAGATTATGAACCAGTGGTAACAAGGCGCCGGGACATCAAATAATGGAATATTATGAAACCACTAGTAACAAGGACCTGGGACATAAAACTATAGAATATTATGAACCACTGGTAGCCAGGCCTCAGGACATCAAATAATGGAATATTTTCAACCACTGGTAACCAGGCCCCAGGGCATAAAACAATAGAATATTATGAATCACTAATAACCAGGCCCCGGGACATAAATAATATCAGATTTTGAACCAGTGGTAACAAGGCCCCAGGGCATGAAACAATAGAATATTATGAACCGCTGGTAACAAGGCCCTGGGACATCAAACAATAGCAGATTATGAACCAGTGGTAACAAGCCCCAGGGACATAAAATAGAATATTATGAACTAGTGGTAACAAGACCCTGGGATATAAAATAGAATATTATGAACCAGTAGTAACAAGGTGAAATATTACGGATTATTGGAGATATAATTTGTTATTATAGCCCCGTGATCGAGCGCCAATTATTATGTTACTGTTTGTTTTATTTAAATAAATACAACTGTTGATGTTGCACATGATTTATTGGAGTGATTATAATCTTCTTATACAATTTTATTTGAAATACAAATTATGTACTGTCGTGATATTACACGTACTTTAGTTTATGTCAACCCGCCTCGGTGGCGTAGTTGGCTAACGCGCTAGTCGTGTTGAACTCTACCGCTGAGGACGGGGAGATCGAGGTTCGAATCTCAGTCGGGTGAACTGGGGGTGGTTTTTCCTAAATGGTTTTCCACTTTCCCTCCACGCAAATGTGGGTTCACTTCCTCTAAATTCAAACCTCCCAATTCATAATCCATTAGCGTAATTAGTACTTAAGCGTATAACCCGAACGGGTAGTAAGACGCGGTGCTAAATATTGTTATAATCTAGTTTATGTCGCCAGCACTCTCTGGATGTATGTGACTACTCTATTTATGCCGTTGGCACACTCTGTGTGAGACTACTCTATATATTCATACGTACACACAGCTTATATATGACATACCCCTTGCCCCTCTCGTGACCAGTGTCAAAACCAACAAATCAAAAGCGTTCCTGCGACAGGTGTCTTGAAGGCTAGCTTCCTATTGGATATAGGTAGCTGGCGTCTCTTGCTTGTTTGGTAAATACTAGGGAGTTAAATTTTGAAATAAAAAATAAGTTTTAATGGTGCAATCCTTCTAGATTATTCTGAAAAGCGCGTGATTCTTCATGGATGAAGTCTTAAAAGGATAATTTACATACGAATACTTTATAGAAAAATACCTTCATCCATGACTTTTTAAATATATGAAAGCGATCATTACAAAGGCTCCGGGACATAAAACATAATATTATGAACCAGTGATAACAAGGCCCTGGGACATAAAGCAATAGAATATTATGAAGAACTGGTAACAAGGCCCCGGGACATCAAATAATGGATATTATCAACCATTGGTAACAAGGCCCCGGAAAAACACACAACAATGGGTTCCGAGTTGAAGCTTTAATTCAAACTAAGATTCTTAGTGGATAAGGTGAATGTATGATTTAGACTGATTTTAATAAGAAGATCATTATTTGACAACTATAAAAGTTACTAGAAATGGGTTCACTAATTCATAAGTCAAATCATGTGATCTACAGCTGTACCTTTGATAAAGGCCTATACTATAATATTTACATAAGTTATAGTCTGAACTGACATAAACTGACAACACTTTTATATCATCAGTGCGCGTGGATATAATATCATGAGCGAGGGACGAATCTTGGATAGTTCAGTGCTAAAACATTGACCCGATAAGATCCCGGGTTCAATTTTATTCTAACGTCAAGGTGTCATTTTTCAACAAATTTAAATTAATTAAATTGTATTCTCCTCCATACGGACATTTCCGTAATTATTTAATGAAGCCGTAATTCAAACCAAAACTCTTTGTGGTGAATTTAAATGTATGATATAGTTCCTTACCAACTCTAACAAGTAGGGAGCTACAAATGTTTTTAGCAAATTATATATACACCACATATATATCTCCTATGTTTGTTATGAGTTATTACGTACCCAAGGCCGTAGCCAGCCAATAATTTCAGGGGGGGTTTGGTGGACACATCCCCCAATTGCCGAAAGCTATAATTGAAAAAAAAATTATAAACAGTTCTAGAAGCTATCTGTAGTGGGTTTTTTTCCAACATAACCCCATAACTGCCAGAGGCTAGGACAGAGTCTAAATATTAAACACCTCTAGAAGCTCTCTGAAGTGCTTTTTATGGTTACAAAGCTCCCTAATTTGTACTTGTATCTTAATTTTGATATTGTTTGAGTTAAAAATAAAGCCATATATATTTTGTTCATAAAATTTCGGGGAGGGTCTACGGCCTTGTACTTTCGTAGATCAAATCTTTCATTGTTTTAAGTTTATACCGATTCTTGTTCGATTTCGCCTTTTTGTTTCGTTTTATTGGTCTTGATGCACGTTGCTTTTTAGGGTTGAACTTAGCCATGTTCAAAAACCCGCAAAATTATGATTTTTTTAGAAAATGCCTAAAAATACAGTACTCATGTGACATTAGATATATTTTCAAAACTTTTATGATTCTATATACTTTTTAATGTTCAATTTAAAACCGGTAATAAAAGTGAAACTCATATATTTTTCTACATTCATGAAGTTAATTGTAATATTCAGATAAACAGTAGGTTTAAAATCATTACGCGTTCTGATGTACCAAGAGATGAGTTCCTTTGACACTTTGAGTTGAAGAATAAAACTAACACAGTAAAATACTATCCAAGTGCCAAATTACTAGAGGAAGGAAAAAGAGACAAAATAAATGTCACAACTCGTCACTCAGGTAGTAAGACGTGGTGCTAAAAAAAAAAGCACTTAGGGTGAGTCATTAGTCGGAGACCGTGGTAGCCCGATCCTTCCTTGGTCAGCTAGTCTGTGTTATTGGTAGGTACAGTCAAAGCAAGAAGTTTCAGGAAATGGACATAGAAAATTTACGTTTGTATTGATCAACGTGGTATAATTAATAAAATAAAAGAGTAAAGTTAAACTAATAAACTGAACAAATTTGAAATAATGACATTATGTAATACAAAATGATATAGAATCAAAGTATCGGGGTATAAAACGAAAAGTACTTGTATAAGATCAAAAATTATGTAATTTTACAACTATTAAATAGCTTATAAATTAAAAACAAATTTTATTTAAAATATTTTAAGTACTTCATTGCATACTCTTCATATGAATGTCTAGCTAGAATAAATTTGATCCCCATACATTAACTACTTTACCTTAAAATTAGTACGTAAAATGGATAAAATAGTAAGTTTGACTACTTATAACTCGAGAACTGTAATGATTTGAAATCATTGAATCAATATTTATAGCTTATATTTATACACTTATTGTAGCATCGGATGGTTCACTAAACACACAACACCAATATCACAGGGTGAAGCTTACCCTGTTTGTCTGTGGTCGAAGGCTGCGTGGAAGAACGACGTAAGATCAGCTAGACACACCTTCTTTGACCCAAGAGAAAAGAACACTAGCCTAGTGGGCTGGACAGCAGTTTAGCCAAGACCGCGTGTGGGCTGGACTTGCGCAGTGAAGATATTCTTTTATAGAAGGTTCCCGAAAAGCCACGGACCTTCCCGATGCTTGTCGAAATGCGCTAACCATTGTTCCTTCGTATTCCAGAGTGTTCCCCCCCCCTTATTACCCGTCATTCTTCTCCCCTGTGTTTTAGCCGTATATATATTTGTGCCTGACCCAATGAACGCCACAATTGGGACAGAGCTGGATCAGAGATAGGATAAGCTTCGG